>JARBJD010000278.1:0-98802 GCA_033064195.1 Blattamonas nauphoetae | reverse complement strand
CATCATCAATTACCTTCTGAATGATGGAGCACATGGTACTTCCATTCAAGAATTTAAAACCATCTGAAATTCACGCTACCAAAGGACAGGAAATAATCATTCCATTGACTGGAAATCAAGACATTTGTCAAATCGATGATTCCTTCATTACTTTCACAATGACAGCGACATTGAAAGTCAACAACTGGAAACAAACTGCAGGTAAAATTGGCTCGTACATGAATGAAAGGATATTCATCTTCGTTGGACTCAAACATTCGGCATCAATCTTTCGTGACCTTACTGTTCTTCACAACAATCAGAGAATAAATGGCACAACAACCAATGACGTATCAATGGAGTCTCACATCTACAATATGATCAAACCGAAGAGTCAATTGGAGAATCGAAAGCATTGTCACACACCTTGGCAAAATGCTTTGGAATCATGATGAATCGGTTGCTGGTGTTTATATTCCTTTATCAGACTTCACAACAACGTCTGGAACTGGTGTCTTCAAAGACACTATCGATGTCCCAATTCGTGTGTCAATCAATCTTGAAGATCTTCTCATTTTCTCTGGAATGACTGACTATCCTCGGTGTCTCTTCGGAGATCTGAAATTGAGTGTCCACATAAATGAAGATGCATTCGTGTGTTGTCCGGTGAATCCTGAACTGACTTTGAAAAATACACTCTCGTTATTGATCAGTGAATATCATCAATGTTACCTCCCATCCGAGATTCACTTGTTTATTGTAATCGTGATCGTCCAACCTTCCTTCCATATCTCGTCCCCCCATGTACAAAGAACTTCGTTCAAATCGGTCAATCATTTAAGATCATGGCAGTAAAACAAGATTGTGTATATACACATCCGACTGGTATTACCTCGGAACCTTCCCCTGATGAACAATACATTTCTCTCAACATTATGGATTATCGCATTGATGATGTGTATTGCATGAGTGCTGGATACAAAATGAAAGAAATCGCGAAAGAGAATCTGAAGAAAATGTATCAGGATCGTCCTGGAACAATTCCAGCTGAAAAGATCTCATTCTATCCATTTCAGAAGACACCAACGGCAACAGGAATTGATTGTACTCAGCAAATGGTTCTCGTAAATGCCAAGGATATCATGCTTCTCTTCCGTCATTACGACAATGAAGTCACTTGTTTCCACAATCCAATGCAGAAGAATATCCAAGTGAATCTACTCAACAAATACTATCCAGAACAACCGACAACAACTATTGGAGCTCGTTTCAATCAGTTCGCATTATCAACTCTCAATCTCGATTCCTATCTAGCTGTTCCAGATGATTTGGAGCGATCACTTACAGATTCTCTCGTTGAAGAGAAACTCACTGGTGATCAGAATTATCCCAATGAGACAATGACAAGAGTACGACCAATTCATGACAATTCTGATTTTCTTTTATGCTTCTCAACTCAGAGAAGTGGTTGCCCAACAAACTGCAATGATTCAATCAGTTCCAGAGGTCAGAATGTTCCAGTCACTTTGAGATCTCAGCCAATTTATCAAGGAGTGATTGACACGTACTATAATGTTCTAAATCCAAGTCAGCAAATTGATAAAAGCGATGGTTTTATGACAAAATTTACACATCCTCCTGCACCCATTTTAGCAACAACTGCAACAACTTGGTGGGTATTCCGATACAGCAATGGTGAACCGAAAGTTGAGTACTATCCAAATCACACACTGAAAGCGTTACACAAGGAACTTGGAATACTGAAATCTTAAAACAGGAAAAGAAAATCATGATATTGTATTTTTTATTTTTCTATAAATGAGAAGTATCAGATCAAATCAATCAAAGCCAACATCGACATTTATTAAGCAAATCGAAGTGCAATCATATCTGCCAAAGCAATGGGATTCGGAACCTCATGTGTATTCAATTCAAGAAGTTCATCCAACAAATCCTCCCATGCCATGCAGAATTGGAGACGAGATTGAAGTTCCATTGTGCTATGATGGTCATGATGTGACTGAGTTTGCGAAGAGTCATTTGCGAATTGATCTCACTGTGACTGTTCCAGTTCACAAACCTCCGGATACATACGTTACCCGACACGTTGGAATGTACGGAATGTTCTTCGGATATAAATCATCATCAGATGCAATTAGAGATATGAGACTGGTTGATAGTCAAGGAAATATCATTGACAACACACTCCAGAATAATCACATCCATGAATCATTTCTGTATCACACTTTCAAGTCACATGAAGAGAAAAACATCATGAAGCATTGTTACAGTCTGTGGGAAAATGTTCAGAGAATGGATCCAAGTGTGTGTGTGGATTCTACTATACACCGTTATGCTCGAGTGCTTCAGATTTACCGGAAACAATCACATTTACGATTCCACTGGTTATTCCGTTTGTGAATTTACTTCCACTGAGCACCTTTGATCAGTATCCAAATTCCCTCTTTGGCAATCTACGATTGAGATTTCACTTGACAACTGATTCGCTTGTGTATTGTCCCATTCGACCTTCAACTGTGATTCGAAAATCAATTCAAGATACAACTGATGAAGGAGATATGACACCAATGCTTAATGTCGGTTCTTCTCGAATGTCACTTATGCATGACGGAGAATTCTGCATTTTGACTCAGGAATTTACCCAAATCGGAAATCCAGTCTGGCAATATGGTGCGTTTGAAAAAGAAGATGCGATGGCTGAAAAACCAGCAATCATCCAGTATATATCAAGAACCTACACAGTTCTGAATTCATCTGTAGAAAAAGTTACGACAATTTGCTACGGATATCAAATCACCGATGCAACAAAACAATCCCTATTCAACACATATTCAAAGACTCTTTATGTCCTGAAAGCAGAAAGAATTGACACACAATCATTTCAATCAAAAGCGAATGCCATGGGAGTGAGATCAAACATCAGCATCAAACTCAACAATCTCATGAATCTTATGTGCTTGTTCCCTGAAAGACCTAATGAATGTACAGTCTTCAGAAATCCTCACTACGTTGGTCAATTTGAAATGCTTGGATCCAACTTTCCCAATTTCCCAATGTCAACACTCTCACCAGAGTTCTATCAAATGATGATGGTGAATGGTGATTTCATTGGTTGTTCAGCAACAGAAGAGTTCGAAAATTCTATTTGTCATTCTCGCCTTGAAAAAGACTTCAACGGAGTTGAACGTCAATTTGTGAGAAAAAGAGCTGTGACGGATGCAACCTGTTTCACTTTCATGGTTCCAACAGATCGAAGTGAAATTGCAGGTGGTGAAGAAGGTATATCGACAGCAGAATCGGTGAACATTGTCTATCGAGGAACACCAATCAATCAGGGCACTCTGGATCCATATTTCACATCAACCAAAGATGGACCACCTCCACCAATTCTAGCACTACATCAGGCTACATACTGGTTGTTCTGGATTGAAAATGGACAACCACGAGTGCGATATGTCATTGATCGTCGTCTCCAAGAAGCGTATGAAGAAGTGAAGAGAGGGTATTAATGATAAAAGTGTTTTTTGATTTTTTTTATTTTTGCTAAAAGAACCATGGTTAAACGATACTTCTCAATTCAGAATTCTCACACTGCTCAATTTCCTCATGATTTTGTCAATTCCCGAAAACAAAAATATATTTACTTCCTCGACTGCAAACTCATACATGTGAAGGAAGAAATTGGCAGTACATCCACAATCATCTCCAAAGATATTCCTCAGAATTACACCATTCACGCTGATTGGATCCAGACTGATGCACACAATGATTCGTACGTTGCTTTCTGCAACGAACAGATTGCGAAGCGAAAGAAGTGGGAATTAAGTACTCGACAGTCCATAGTGAAGATCTGGTTCAAAGACAGTTCTGGTGAATCAATTGAGATGGAGACATCAGAGACAATCAATGGAAAAATAATCAAGGAGTACTACGAATTCCTTGTTGATCTCATGTTGGAGTATTAAACTATGAATTCTATTTTTCGATTGACAGTCTTCACCAAAAACAAAAATAGGCGTTGAGTAGTTCCTGTTCATGTTCGTGTAAGTTTCCTTTGGACACCCCGATACCCCTTTGGGGACGATCTATCTCAATCCTTCTCAATGACTGCTACGCTCTCACAGAGAATAGCGAAGTCCTTGAAGGGATAAGTCTTGGGTGGGCATGATTTACGGTCAAATTCATTTAAAGAATCTGAAGCCAACATGAACCCCGGGGACAATCTTTCGATCATCCGTCTCCAATCCAACCTTCAATTCGTTCTACGCATCAGTCACGAGGGCACCATTTTGCCTGAGTATCTTGGAACATTACGTCGAGGTCTCACACTTGTACAAACTGGACCTACTCTTCATACGCAAAATAAAAAATCCAAATAAAAAAAAATCAGCGTTAATTGTGTGAACACCCAAATCATCCCAAATTCTTCTCTGAAAGAAAAGGAACCTGCTCGTACTCACCAACGAGTTCACAGTTGTACTTCCTCAGTTCATTCTCCACAAAGGATTGAGTGTAGTGTCGACATTGTGACATGTGTGGTCTGTTTCCTTGATTCCACAACTTTGGCTTTATCCTCCACTCAACTCCTTCATGAACATAGATGACTGGGATATTATGTCTGACATACTCTGAGACAAGTTCACAGTTCTCTTCTTTCATTGACTGAATCAAAGCTTGCTTGGATTCTGTTCGACGTTTTTCGCTCCCCTTTGGAGGGTTCGAAGTCTTTAGCGAGACATATGTAGTATTCACTGTTGTCATTTAATACAAATTAAAAAATCAAAAAAAATAAAAAACATAAATGAAATGTGAAGTGAGGTGTTGGAACTTTTTATTTCTTGTTCCTTGTTGTGCCAGCTTTCATCTTGCTTCTTTCTTTTTTGTTCTTTCTTTTTTGTTTCTTCCTTCTTTGCAGTGCATGCTTTCAGTTTCTTCATTCTTTCATTCAATTCATTTTTTCAATCATTCATCATTCAATTTTTCAAGTTTGTATGATTGTACCATGAGACAACCCGATACTCCTTTGGGGATCATTCTATCGTGATCCTACTCAATGACTACTGCTGGCGAATTCCTTGAAGGGTTAAGTCTTGGGTGGGCATGATTTACGGGCACATCTAAGTGCGGCCAACATGAACCCCGGGGCGGATTCCTAGAAATCCACCGTCTCCAATTCAACCTTCAATTCGTTCTACGCATTAGTCACGAGGGCACCATTTTGCCTGAGTATCAAGGGAAATTACGTCGAGGTATCATACTTCAACTTGGAATTCAATCATTCATCATTCAAGCCTTCATCGTTCAATCGTTCATCATTTCCTTTATCAAGTCTTTGTATGATTGTACCGTAGGACAACCCGATACTCCTTTGGGGATCACTCTATCATGATCCTACTCAATGACTACTGCTGGCGAATTCCTTGAAGGGCTAAGGTATTGGGGGGGCATGATTTACGGTCACATTCAAGTGATGCCCACAGTGAACCCCCGGGGACAGCCTCCCAGCTCGTCCCGCTCCAATCCAACCTTCAATTCGTTCTACGCATTAGCCACGAGGGCACCATTTTGCCTGAGTATCAAGGGAAATTACGTCGAGGTATCATACTTCAACTTTTTTGGAAATTTTGAATTTTTGAATTTTTGAATTTTTGAATTTTTTGAATTTTTGAATTTTTTGAATTTTTGAATTTTTTTGAATTTTTGAATTTTTGAAATTTTTTTGAAATTTTCCTAAGTATTTTTTTTGAATTTTTGAATTTTTTTTAAATTTTTGAAATTGTTTTGGCATTTTGAAACTTTTTCATTTTTTTTGAAATTAAGATTGCCCCTCGCCTGAATCGAACCACCCCCTAGAAACGGGTGGACACTGGAACATACCCACTGAGCTACTAGCTCCTGAAAATGTTAGTTTCGACCTGTGCCTTATACCTCGAATGTTCAGATCTGCTATATATTCCTTTTATCGTCTACCTATCTCCCCTCGTTAAAAAGCATGGATTTATCACGGGAACGACTTTTTTACCCCCGTTAAAAAGCACGACTTTTTCTCGTCAGCGATTTTTTCAAAATTAGGTAGATTTTCCGTTTTAACATTTTACCCCCGTTAAAAAGCATGACTATTTCACGGGAGCGATCTGCTAGATCTTAATTCTTGGCCACTTGTTACCCTCGTTAAAAAGCATGACTTTTTCACGGGAGCATTTTTGCTATATCGTGAATTTCTTGACAAAGTTTTCAAATTTTAAATCTGCTATAGTGTCTTTTTTTCGGGTATAAAGTTTCTGATTTTTCGGGATAATTTCAGGACCGGATAGTCTAGTGGTAATGGTGAGTGCACGCACTACTACTACTAAGCTGAAGGTCCTAGGTTCAATTCCTGGCGGAAGCATTTAATTTCACATATCACTGCCCTTTGGCATGGTCTAGGCCCTTGGCAAGACCAACGTACGTCTCCGGAACTCAAACCGATAAAAATGAGTTCCGATGCCGGTCTAAAAGGGACCGATGAGAAGGGTCGCAACCTTCGGAACCTTGAAAAAATACACCAGCTTCCGCCAAAATCAAGGTTTTTGCATTTTTGGAAATTTTCGAAATTTTGCTTCAACTTGAAAGTTTGAAGTAGCTGAACTCTGGAAGAGAATATTTCTCTAAGATTGACAACTTTCTGAAATGAAAATGACTTTTACTCCAAGTATTTTCTGAATTGTCAATCGGCATGGAGAAAAAGCGATAGAAGTGGTGTCTTTGCTAACGTGGTTCCACATTCGCCTATATCACTACTGTCTTCAATGAATGTCTGACAAACGCACGTTGGAAGTTCAAAAAGAATGAGATCGAGAAAGTGAGTGACAATGGAAAACCATATCAGTTGTACTTTCATAATCATCTGAAGAATGTTGAAGAAATCACAACCTTCATCAAAGCAGTGTATGAAAAAGAAAAGGATCATCCATTTAAGATTAGTATTGATTTTGGTAAGATCGTTGAAAGAAAAGACAGAGATGAGACTACATACAAGGATTTTAGACCAGAATTGGAGAACACCTCAAAGAGTTTCCCGACCGTGATTCGAAGTGAAGCAGACATCAATGAGTATTCGAAGTATGCAATCAATCTTATCAAAGAATCACAGGAGAGAACACTGATGGATACAAAGACAATGTTCATTGCTTTTCATTCAATTCTAGTTGCTGTTTACAGATTCCCAGTTGCTGGAAAAGCGAACGCCATTCTTACAGAACACATAAAAAAACACAACATAAAATACGTTGATTCACCTTACAACATCTGTTTCTTTCAAGCTGTTTCTCACAAAACACTGCCAGACACACCTGGGAATAAAATTCCGCCGAAAACCAGAAATGCTGAAGCACACCGTCTGTTTGCAGTCTGCAAGAATCTAACCCATCTCACATCCCATCAATTGACAAAACAATATCAACAATATCCTGGATTTGACATTGCATCAGATATGGAAGAAACGATGAAAATTCTAAACATTACAGTTCACATCTATGAATATGATGAAGACAAGAAACGATACTTCCTCAGTCAATCGTATGTCAACGAAAACGATGATGCACTTGTTGTCCCAATACTCATGGTTCCTCTCACACCAACTCTTGTTCATGTAATGTTCATTTCTGATCCTGAGAAACTCACTGGATACAAACTCTGTCCATACTGTCAGTCGAGAGGATTCCAAGTGAAAGATTCACACTTCTCGAGAGATTATGAGAAGCATCTTGCTGACTGTAAAGAAATTGATGGAAAACATGTGAAAAAGATTCAACTTGATCGAACACCAAGACCATATGTTCCACATATCCTCAACAACAGGACGAATGAATTTTTGATGGCACACAAGAGACAAGACGAATTCAAACCAACACAGTACTACATCACATACGATTTCGAAACAATGGAAGATCTCATTCTTGACAACTTGTTCTCTGATGACAACACACAGTTGATCTCACACTTGAAACCTCTCTCTGTTGCATCAGCAATCAAAACAAAATCAGGTGTGGAGTCGATCTACTTTGATCTTCGAGATGGAAAAGATTTTGTGAAGCAGTGGATCAGAGAACTCTTCAAATATGCTGAGATAGTTCGAGATGACAACATGTACGAGGATCCAGAAATTCCCTCACAAAATGAAGTCAGTGTGATTGGGTTCAACAGTTCCAGATTTGACATCAATCTCATTTTCCGTGATCTCGTTGACAAGGATTGGAAAGTGGTGAGCTTCCTTGGATCAACTACTAAGTACAAACAAGTGCTGATCAGACATGAGAAGACACAACAGGTCCTTCGATTCATTGACATGATGTCGTACACAGGACCAATGACATTGGATAATGCAGTGAAGGCTTTTGGAGGAAACACAACACTTCAGAAATCATTCTTTGCTTACGAATCATTTGATTCATCAGACTATGATACAGTGCTGAGCAAACAAGAACCATTCTCCAAATATGAATTCTATTCCAGTCTGAACAACAGTGAAATGTCCGACACTGATTACCAATTGTACCTTGATGATTGGAACAAACAAGGCTTCAAGAACAGATGGGAATACCTGAAATTCTACAACATCAGAGACGTCGAATGCATGATTGCACCACTTAACAATCTGATCGATCTGAACTTCCAGTTCAAAGTGGACATGCTGCACAATCTCTCACTGTCAGCCAATGCTTCAGCAATCAAGTATGCTTGTGCGTACAAAGACTTTGATATTGATGCTGACTACAACGAATGTGACGAATCTGGTCCAATCAAGATCACCAAACAATACTGGAAATACAAAGTTGAAGGATACAGGTACCAAGACCAGAAAGCTCATCGCAATACTGACAAAAACGTCACTGAAGCAGACTACGACTGGTTTGTTCAACAGTGCAAGAGAGTTTGCTACATCTGCAAGTGCCACTTCTCACAAGCAGTTAAACCTACATTAGACAGAATCGACAATGCAAAAGGACATTCTAAAGAGAACGTTAAGATCTGCTGTGATTACTGCAACACCTACAAGTCAGACCATGATGAACATCTCACAAGATTGAGAATTCAATTGAAGAAGTTTTGTATCTGGAAATCTCTCCCTATGACTCTGACACATGAGCAAACATATCACAAGTTGAGAGCAGCTGTGACTGGTGGATTATCTAATGTTCAGCATCGACAGAATATCAAAGACGTGACTCCAATCAATCACTTCACATTTGAAGATGGTAAGGTGATCTCCAAAGATACTGAACACAAAATGACTCATGTCTGTGGTGTTGATTTCAATTCACTGTATCCAAGTGCTTTCTCATCAATCAAGAACAAGAACAATCCATATACTAATCACAGAATGTATATGCCAGGAAGATGTTTGTACACAGCAACAGAAGATTCAGATTGTCGTGAGATCATCGAGAACAAGAATCAGAAGACACTGTTCGTTGCAGAATTGAAAGGACACATCGATGAGAAGCATATTAATGATTTCATTAACTTCACACCGATCTTCAGAAACATTGTTGTCAATACGACAGAAGAAAACATTGGAGAAAAGACATACTCGTTGATGAAGAAACATGGATTGAAGACTGATGACAAACAACGGAAGCTGACCCAACTCTTGAGCACACACAATCAGTATATGTTCTTTTCGACATACTATCTGTGGTTCCTCATCGACTACTGCCACTTCATTGTCGACGACATCAAGAGTGTGATGGTATTCTCGAGACACGCTGGATTTGAACCATTTGTGACCTCATTTATGAATGATAGGATTGAAGCAATGAAAGTTGGAAACAAGGGAAAAGAACAATTCTGTAAGACCAACTTGAATGGAAGCTACGGATACGATGGAATGAACACTGAGAAGTACAACTCGATCACAATCTGCAATGAGAAGAGAACATACTTGAAACAAATGATGAAAGGATTTGTAGCGACAAGAGAGATCAATGAGGACAACTACATCGTGATTGAAGACAGAGAGAAAGCATCATGCAAGACATGTCTGCAAGAAGCAGTGTTCACTCTCGACAATGCCAAGTTCTGGTATCTGAATTTCATCTACAATTTCATGTACAAATGTCTAGACATGAACAAGATTCACTTCTGTGAGGGAGACACTGACTCTGCATACTGGGCAATTAGTGGAGATCCCACTGCTGGAATCCATCAACAATTTGAACATGTGATTGCTGACAAGGAATTCAATGATGCACACAAATATGAATGGTTTCCCAATCCTGAAAAGGGAGTCGATGATGAGAAGAAGTTGTTGGGATTAGCAATTGAAAAGGAAGGTGAACAGATGATTTGTCTTGCACCAAAGTGTTACTCTCTCGATGAGAAATGCAAGATCAAAGGAGTGTCTCTGAAGAAAACAAACATCACAAGCAAAGACTATGTGAAGTGCCTCAATGGAGAGAAAACAGTGACTACCACCTTGAACTTTCAAACGAGAAGAGTTCATTCTGACGATGACTCCAATGGATTTGAGATCGCAAAAATACAACAACAGAAACTCAGTCTCAGTGGAATTCATCTGAAGGCAATCGTTCTTGAGAATGAATCATGTCCTCCATTCATTCATGGATTGAAAGCAACTGATTATATAATTGAATAAATCCAAACTGTATTTTTGTAGAAATGAGTAGACCGTATTTGAATTCAACACAAATAGATCGAATAGTGAAGAACCTCCTGGACAATTCGCGCCATTCTCAGACAAAAATATACAAAGTCACACTTACGTTTTCCCAGATTTTACCAACCTATCATGTCAATGATTCAAATGGACAATACGACGCAAATGATGAGACATACTTCAATGATTGGCTGAATGGAGAATTACCTCCTGATTTAAACATTACTGATGGAAAAATAGTTGTTCAAAGATTTGTGAAACAATTCACCGGATGGATCCTTAGTAACAACACTGCAAGACAAGCGTACAGAGCATATCAACAGTATTATCAGGAAGCACAGAATATTCATTTTAATCAACCACCAGCAATCGTCATTCCAACACAACTTCCCCAACCAATTGCTGTTGAACCTCCTGAATCTCCAATCATTCCTGGACAGAAGAGAAACCCGATATCAATTGGTTCAGAATATGAATTCCCAATGAAAGAGTTGAGGTTTGAAGATGATGATCTACTGATCCCCAAGTCACCAGATCCACCAACAATTGTGAAGATTGACAAAGGTTTTGTGCCATATGTGAGAGAGATCAACAAGGTCGAACCGACGACAAGGCAAGTACTGAACATGTTGGAACAAGTGAAAGGTTATTTTGACCATCAACAGAAGGACAATTCAGAGGAGGAACAAATCAAAGCCGAGCATTCAATGATGGACAATCAACAGAAAATGGAACAATTTATTGACAAACAGATTGTTGAATCAAAGAAACTGAATCGAAATATGTTTATTCTTTCACATGTAAGCAGAACTCTCGGAAATGACGAAACTGAGTTCATTTTAGCACATCCAAAACAAATACCATTTGGTGGAAGATCTTTTCAGGAATGGTACGATGAATATGTTCACCGATGGGATTCTACACATCCTCGGAAAATAAGGAGGGAACAAGGAGGTAACACATTGATGATTGACCAACCAACGATTCCAAAAGCCGTGACAAAAATACAATATCCGTTTCGATCAAAGATGCAATTTATGTCCAAAGACGTCACTGGAGATCCATATCAGACATCAGACAAAAAGGTTCCTCAGAAGTGTGACCGACCTTACTTCTCTCCCAAGTTTGGATCTTGGGAAATTGATCTTGTCTTTATCCAATCACCAACGTCGAAAACAGTTCTGCAGATTTACCTCTTTGCCATCAACATAAACACTAAGTACCTTGTAGTAATTCCTGTTCTGGATAAATCATGGAGCAAAGTCAAGACAGCAATCAACGATCTCATTCATCATCGTGGAGTTAGCATCAACAATATTCGTGGTGATGGTGAAGCAGCATGGACAAGTGGAGAAGCAACAACGTATTTCAAGAAGCAAAAGGTTAGTATATATTTCACAAGCTCACCGTTCACAAATCACAATCGAATTGTCGATCGAGTGATTAGAACAATCAGAGATGGATTCCAAGACAATGCGACACAAATGGCAAATCATACAATGATGAATCAGATGGTGGAATACTACAACATGACTCCACATCGAGCGTACTGGAACAAGTTCACTCCAGAGCAAGCACAAAACAATCGAGAGATTGAAGCATTGTATATCTCCAGTTGTGAAGAGCAATTGAAGAACATCCAAAGGCAGCAGACAACACAGATGTTATGGAAATACAAACCAGGAAACATCCTGTTGATTCATCTTGATTTGAACAAGACTGTTGCTAAGTTTCAGAAGAAACGAAGACAGTTTCAATTTGTTGGACAATTCATTGAGTACAAACACGGAAATGTGGTGGCAAAACTTCTGAATGGACTCACCTGTCTACCAAAAATAGTGTACGTTCCAATCCAACACACAAAATATCATGCCGCTTCCATTGATGATTTATCACCAGAATTCACTGAGGAGTTCAATATCGTTTAATTTCAAAAGTGTTTCAAATATTTTTATTCTGTTTAAAATGATTCGGAACAGTTTAGAACAGTTTGGAAAAGATTCAAAGTTTTTAGAACATTTTGATAAAGATCTAAA
Source organism: Blattamonas nauphoetae (assembly GCA_033064195.1). Lineage (NCBI taxonomy): Eukaryota > Preaxostyla > Oxymonadida > Blattamonas > Blattamonas nauphoetae. The sequence continues at coordinate 86,109 of JARBJD010000278.1, read as the reverse complement.
GATTTTAGAACCGTTTGATCCTAAACAGAACTGTTTTGAAAACATCTATGATTTTCAGAAGTTTTTGGAAAAGAACAGAAAAGAACTGAACGAATACACCACTCAAAAATTGAATCGGTTGATCAGAATTGACGGATACAAAATAACAAAAATAAGAGGTGAGATAGCACTTCGAAAAATAACCAATGACAACACAGGTGAATCCAACTCATTCTCCATTGATCAGAGATTATCAGATATCGAAGAATCAATACGAACGTTGACAGACACTATTGGCAGTCTCATCCAAGAGTTATCTGACACCACGAATTAGTTCGATCTCCGATCTTAGAACTTTGTTCGCTCCATCCCTGTTGATCTCTGTCAGTGCTACTCCATCAGTGTTGTATCGAAGAATAACTGCTTCACATTTTTGTTTCCGTTGATAGATGTTCCAGAATTGTCGAATATCAATTGGTGAGTTCAATTGAGGATAGACTCTATTGATTCTTTCTTTGTTGAATCCTCCAAAGATCCACATTGAATCAATGTTTGACTTCATGTCTGCTGACAAACTGAAGAGTTCATGCATCGTCAGAAAGAATGTGAACTTTGGTTGTCGATTCTCCAGTAATAAGTCCATCATTGTCATTCTATTTTTGGATGTTCTACGTTCACCGAGGATCCGGCGACAGTCATCAAGGAGTATAATCGTTTGGAGATTCTTTACTGAGAAATCATCGATGTATAGAGCATTAAAGAGATCATCTCTGCATTCATCAGTAATTCTATCTTGCCACTGATTATCAATAATTTCTTCATAAGCAGCTTTTGATTGAGACAATTCCAAGAGAAACGGAAGTGCTTCATCATATTTCACTTTCACGTAAGGAACAGACAATATTGGTTTGAATTTATCAAATGTTGGATCAATGTTCTTATCAGTGACGAAGACAAACAAGTGAAAGAGTTCATTTCTGACTTGAACGTTCTGGAGTTTGGCAACTTCTCGAAGAGCATTGAACGTTTTCCCACTTCCTCTGTTTCCAACCAGGACATTGACACTATTGCGATTGAAATTGAGGTCTGGATGTATTTGTGATTGAACTTCATGAGAAACATTCCGATTAGATGCTTCACTTATTTTTGCATTCACATACGCTGTCAGAGACATATTTGATCTTTGCATTTATGATTTATCTCTAATTAAAATATAGTTTTGGATTTTTTATTTTGTATGAAATACACAGATGTCGCAAAAGATAGTGTACCAAAAAACAGCGAGAAAAGCACAACCAAAGAAACCGAAATTGAGCTATTCACAAGATACTCAAGCAGCAATGAAAAGAATCTATGCTGATGATGACATTCGCACCAAATTCAATTCTGCACTCAGTAGTGTTCCATCAGCATTAGAATACATTGAACGAACTGGACAAAATTGGACTGTTCAAATGGAAAAACACGGAAAAGTACCTGATGTGATGATTTATGACAAAGAAAGTGGTGATCTGATTGCAGCGAATGGGTTCATGTTGGCACCATACAACAGTCGACCTGCCGTCGAGACTTACTATTCAATGAATCCAACACCAGATATGCGAAGACAACAACCATATTCATCATTTCGTCAAGATCATGGGAGAAGAATCAAAGCTGCACACAACAACTTCCTCAAGACTGGAACAAACGATTTACCAGGAAACTATCGTGAAGTCAACTACCAAGAAATGCAAGCACAACGATCACAACAACCGTATGCAATAATGAAGAAAGCGGTTGGTGACTACATGACAAATGTTCTGAAGGTGTATCGTGCCAGTAAAGATCATCCAGTTGACGTTAGCAATGGAATCTTGGACAACATGGTTTTCAATTCAATTCAGTCTAAAATAGCATCAAAGATGTGGGACAAATGGCTTGAAGACAATGTTCAAAACTTCATAAGCACAAATGAAGAATGTCAGAGAGTCAAGAACAGAAAAGATTTCAAAGAATTGGTAAATCCACAATTTCTTGATATTACGACAACAAATCCAACATATTTGGGTGAATTCCTTGGTCAATACAATGTTGAAATATCAACAATTCTGAATCAATTGACAAATGAAGCATATCGAACAAGAGATGCAGGACAATATCAACAAGTCTATATGCCTGAATACGCTCGATTCGCACACTTGGAGAAAGATATGAGTGATTAAAAACATAAATATATATTTTTTATTTTTATAGAAAGTGATGCAGCCAATTCTAAGTTGTCAATTTACAAAACACACAAGTTCTTCTTCAGTTCCAACGTCAATCACCAACAATGTCATCATCGACAATAAAGGATCAACTTCTGGGAGATCAAAGCTGGAAGATCGAAATGAACAAGGAGTAAATGTTGAAATGAACAATGAATCAGGTATTTATGATCCACCACCACTAGAGATCTATCCATCAGCACCGTGCAACGCACAGAGAACTCCGTTCGATCCAATTCAGAGTCGTTCAATCCTACTACGAGAATACACATCCAACATTTCAGCATTCAAAGATCAACTATTGCTTGTGTACAAAAATGCATTCGCCTGTGAAAAGAAACTATTGAATAATCTCATTGAACCATCAAAGAAACTGATCACAAACCAAAGTGATTTATGTGCTCTGATTGCGACATTAACTGGAATCAATGATGTGGTGATCGAATTGGATGATTTGTCTGACAAGTGCCTCTGTCTGAATAAACTCCCAGTGTTTAGAACAATATTCAAGATCCTTGTTGGAGGAAAAGACATGAGTATTGCCTTCAATGAAGCATACAACACTATACTCAATTATGGAATTTCACTAACGAAAGCAATACCGAGATAAATATTTCATGAATTGAATTTTTTATTTTTACATAAATGGCACCAGGAAGTTTCAACAAACTCAAAAATACCGGAAAACAATTCTTTCAATTCATCAAACCATTAGCTCCAACGTTGCTTCAAGTCGGTGGTGGGCTCCTCTCACAGACGAACAACAAGTTTGGACAAACAGCAGGAGGAATACTCAGTGGATTAGGTGGAATGATGGATGTATATCAACAAAATAAAGCCATGTATCAGTCACAAAAGCCACAACGACAGGACTTCTCAGATCAAAGACCACAAATGATCGAGTATGAACCGCCAAGAAACGCGCGCTATTCCAATAATGATACACCTCAGTCGTCAAACTCAAAGATTCAATTCAAAGGTTTATAAATAAATGTAAATCTAGTTTTTTATTTTTACAGAAATGGCACCAGGTTGGTTATCAAAATTAGCAGGAGTCGGTAAAACTATTCTCAGAATTGGAGCACCATTTTTGAATCTCATTCCCTTCGTTGGACCAGTGATTTCTAAGATTGCACAGACAGGTGTTGAGATGATCCCAGATGTGAAATCAGATCAGCAAATCCATGCAGAAAAGATGGCACAATACGAGCAAGCAATCAATGAAGGAAACAGTGCATTAGCAAATCAGCTCAGAGGTGAAATACTGAGACTGGAAGAAAAGCTGAAGCCAAAACCAAAGCTAAAGAAAGTGAAAAAGAAATAATCAATTATGTTTTTTTTATTTTTGATAAAATGAACTCACACATTACACATCTGACAAACAAAAGACATGGAGCCTCAACATTGACTGGAAACACCACTGGATCAATTAAGTATACCCGAGACGACATTGGTCAAATTCAACAGCAACTAATGTCTGAACATCATGTTAATTTCCTCTTGAATGATGGAGCACACAGTACTTCTATTCAGGAGTTGAAACCATCAGAGAATTCACGCTTCTACAAAGGACAGGAAATAATAATTCCACTGACTGGTAATCAGGATATATGTCAAATCGATGATTCCTTCATTACATTCACAATCACAACAACTTTGAAAGTCAACAATTGGGACATTACCCCAGATAAGGTTGGGTCTTACTCAAATGAGAGGATATTTATGTTCGTTGGACTGAAGCATTCGGCATCAATCTTTAGTAGATTTACTGTTCTTCACAACAATCAAAGAATCATTAGCACAGCAAACAATGATGTTTCAATGGAGTCTCACATCTACAATATGATCAAACCAAAGAGTCAATTGGAGAATCGTAAGCATGCACATACGCCATGGCAGAATGCTTGGAATCATGATGAATCTGTTGCTGGTGTCTATATTCCATTGTCAGACTTCACATCGGTGTCACAAGCTGGCCATTTCACTGATACAATTAAGGTACCGATTCGTGTGTCAATAAACCTTGAAGATCTTCTCATTTTTTCAGGGATGACTGACTATCCAAAATGTCTCTTTGGTGATCTGAAATTGAGTGTATACATCAATGAGGATGCATTCGTTTGTTGTCCAGTGAATCCAGAACTCACTTTGAAGAACACACTTTCGACCTACATTGGCTCAACCAAACCACCAATTCATCATGCAATCGCCGATTGTCAACAACATCGTCCATGGTTTTTCCATTCTCTTCTTGCGAACTGCACTAAGAATTTCGTTCAAATTGGCCAATCATTCAGGATATCAGCAGTGACTCAAGACATTTACTATAGCTCAGCCGGAACAGTGACAAAAGAACCAGAATTTGTTGATCAGTACATATCATTGAACATTATTGATATCAAATTGATGACGTGTATTGCATGAGTGCTGGATACAATATGAAAAACATTGCGAAAGAGAGTCTGAAGAAGATGTATCAGGATCGTCCTGGAACAATTCCAGCAGAAAAGATCTTTTTCTATCCATTTCAGAAGACACCAACGGCAACAGGTATTGATTGTACTCAACAGATGGTTCTCGTTAATCCCAAAGACATTATGCTCCTCTTCCGTCACTACGATATTGAAGTAACTTGTTTCCACAATCCAATGCAGAAAGATCTTCGTGTGCATCTACTCAACAAATACTATCCAGAAAACTGGACATCAACAATTGGAGCTCGCTTTTATCAGTTTGCATTGTCGACTCTCAATCTTGATTCTTACCTCACTGTTCCAGATGATTTGGAGCGATCACTAACAGATTCTCTTGTTGAAGAACATCTTGAAGATGGTAGAACTTACCCAAATGAAACAATGGCAAGAGTGCGACCAATTCATGACAACACTGACTTCCTTTTGTGCTTCTCAACTCAACGAAGTGGATGTCCAACAAACTGCAATGATTCAATCAGTTCCAGTGGTCAGAATGTTCCAGTCACTTTGAGATCAAGTCCGATTTACCAAGGTCTGATTGATACGTACTACAATGTTCTCGATCCAAGTCAAAAGGGTGGTGATATGACAACATTTACGCATCCTCCAGCACCGATTCTTGCAACAACTGCAACAACGTGGTGGGTCCTACGATTCGTAAATGACGAACCTAAAGTTGAGTATTATCCAAATCACACACTGAAAGCATTGCACAAGGAACTCGGAATTCCGAAATCATAAAACAGTAAAACAAAATAATGATATTGTATTTTTTATTTTTCTATAAATGAGAAGTATCAGAGCAAATCAATCCAAACCAACATCGACATTAATTGAGCAAATCGAAGTCCAATCATACATGCCAAAACAGTGGGATTCAGAACCTCATGTGCAGGCTTCTGATTTGATCCCAGTGATCCCAGTCGGATCTGATCCCACTAAATACCTACAATACCATTTCGTTTCTTTCATTTCAAAAAAGTCTTCTTATATATGATATTTGAATGGAAAAAAAAGTAAAAAGGAAAATGGTCACTTCATAGATCATGAAAATGCAAACTTTGGGTGCTGCTGTTTCAGTTTGTTCTACAACAATAATTATAAAAACAAGTCGATAATGCGTTATTATGTCTTCTTTGATGGTTTTTTCTCACTGACTAAAGTCAATGAAGGGAATACATCGAAAAAAGAAGTGTTGGTGATTGTGATCGTGCGTGTTTTTGGGAAATAAGAGCTGTCTGAAATATTGAAGAGCATTATGTGAAAACAAGAAGTGAATTGAACATGATTAATGAAGTGATAATGAGAAAATCTCAAAGGAAAAGAGTTGAAATTTGATCTCAGTCCAAATTTAGGCACTGACATCAATTGATCCCAGTTTTACCTATTTTGATGGGACTACTCAGATGCCTGCTCATGTGTATTCGATTCAGGAAGTGCATCCAACAAATCCTCCAATGCCATGTCGAATCACAGATGAAATTGAAGTTCCATTGTGCTATGACGGCCATGATGTGACTGAGTTTTCGAAGAGTCATCTGCGAATAGGTCTAACAATCACCATTCCATATGTGAAACCAACATCATCCAGTTTGGGTCCGTATGTCGAGGAATATGGAATGTTTTACGGATTTAAGTCGTCATCAGATGCAATTCGAGATATGAGACTCGTCGACAGTCAAGGAAATATTATTGACAATTCACTTCAGAATAACCACATTCACGAATCTTTTCTTTATCACACATTCAAATCTCATGAAGAGAAAAACAATATGAAACATTGCTACAGTCTTTGGGAAAATGTTCAGAGAATGGATCCAAGTGTGTGTGGATTCTACTTTGCTCCGGTAAACACAGCATTTCAAACAATCACGAGAACAATTCCACTTGTCATTCCATTTGTGAATTTGCTTCCACTGAGTACATTTGATCAGTATCCGAACTCCATCTTTGGCAATCTCCGATTAAGATTTCATTTGACAACTGAATCACTTGTTTACTGTCCAATTCGAACATCTACTGTCATCCGAAAACATTGGAAAACAGTCGCGAACAATATCCAGATAAGGCATTGATGTCTCTTTCAGACCCAGCTGAAATGGACCTTCTGCGTGAGGGAGAGTTATCAAATATGACTCAGGAATTTACACAAATCGGAAATCCGGTTCAACAATATAATTCACGTAACAGTCCATCCTCCTCAGGAGTTTCAGAGATTTCGACAATGGAAGCAACAATCAATGTCCTTTCCTCATCGGTGGATAAAGTCACTTCGATCTGCTACGGATATCAAATCACAGATGCAACAAAACAATCACTGATCAACACTTACTCAAAGACTCTATATGTCCTGAAAGCAGAAAGAATTGACACCCAATCATTTCAATCAAAAGCAAATGCCATGGGAGTGAGATCCAACATCAGTATCAAACTCAACAATCTCATGAATCTCATGTGCTTATTCCCTGAAAGACCTAATGAATGTACAGTCTTCAGAAATCCTCAATACGTTGGTCAATTCGAAATGCTTGGAAGTAACTTCCCAAATTTCCCAATGTCAACAATATCACCAGAGTTCTATCAAATGATGATGGTGAATGGTGATTTCATTGGATGTTCTGCAACAGAAGAGTTCGAAAACTCCATTTGTTTACCTCGCACTTATTTCTACAAAGAAACAGAAAATGAATATAAACGAAAAAGACCAGTGACAGACGCAACTTCTTTCACATTCATGGTGCCAACAGATCGAAGTGAAATCGCTGGTGGTGAAGAAGGTATTTCGACAGCAGAATCTGTCAATATTGTCGACAGAGGAACCCCAATCAAACAAGGTGAACTAGATCCATATTCAGACGTTTGCTAGCTGAGGTTAAACAGGCATGTTCTGAGGTCCGTTGACCTCAGCTCCCTTTTTTTAGGCTGAGGTCAGACTCCTATTTTGGAGGTTCAATTTTTCCAACAATCATTCAAAATACCATGAATCCAACACAATCTTGCTGATATTCAATGCACATAGCGCTTCCAGAGTGTCTTTTCAAACTGAAACACCAACCCAAGTACTAAAAACGCTCTTAAATCGCGATTTCTGACTTTTCTTTGTTGAAAGTTGGTCCTTATATCTGCAGCCGACCTTGGTCACTAATCAACTGTGGTAAAAAGCTGAGGTCTCCGAAAGCTGAGGTCAGTGGGACAGATGACAAACCCCTGTCCATATTTCACATCAACTCCAGAAGGTCCTCCTCCACCAATTCTCGCATTACATCAGGCAACATATTGGTTGTTCTGGATCGAAAATGGACAACCACGGGTGAGATATGTCATTGATCGACGACTCCAAGAAGCATATGAAGAAGTGAAGAGAGGTTATTAATGATTAAACAGTTTTGATTTTTTATTTTTGCTAAAAACAGCAATGGTCAAACGCTATTTCTCAATTCAGAATTCTCACACTGCTCAACTTCCACATGATTTTGTCAATTCCCGAAAACAAAAATATATCTACTTTCTTGACTGTAAGCTCATCCATGTGAAGGAAGAGATTGGTGAGACTTCAACGGTTATTTCAAAAGATATTCCTCAGAATTTCACAATCCATGCTGATTGGATTCAGACTGATGCATTCAATGATTCTTATGTTGCTTTCTGTAACGAACAGATTGCGAAGCGAAAGAAGTGGGAACTAAGTACTCGACAATCAACGGTGAAGATCTGGTTCAAAGACAGTTCTGGTGAATCAATCGAGATGGAAACAACGGAGACAATCAATGGAAAAATAATCAAGGAGTACTATGAATTTCTGATTGATCTCATGTTGGAGTATTGAATGGTGTTAGCATATTTTTGTTTTTGTTCATTGAATATGGTAAAAATAACCGAAGAGGAGAGCCTTCCCACGTTCGTACAAGCTTCCTATAGACACCCCGATACTCCTTTGGGGATCGTTCTATCGCGATCCTTCTAAATGACTGCTGCTGGCGAAGTCCTTGAAGGGTTAAGTCTTGGGTGGGCATGATTTACGGGCACATCTAAGTGCTGCCAACATGAACCCCGGGGACAATCTTTCGATCATCCGTCTCCAATCCAACCTCCAAATCATTCTGCGCATCAGTCACCAGGGCACCATTTTGCCTGAGTATCTTGGAACATTACGTCGAGGGCTCTGCACTTGAACTTGGCCAACAACTCCTCTTCATATACAAATTAAAAAATCAGAAAGTTAAAAAAGTTTAACGTTTATTTTTGGATCACCCATATCTCAAGAACTACTGCTCAGATCGCTCTGAAAACATCAGAAATGAACTCAGCAGATCGGGATTGACCTTGGAAGAGGTTTGTGTGGTCGAAGCTCAAAATTGGATTGTTCAAACTTTGTCTGGATCTCCTCTTCATATACAAATTAAAAAAATCGATAAAAAATAAATCAGCGTTAATTTTGAGATCACCCATAACTCCCGAAATACTTCTCAGATCACACGAAACACGTCGTATCTAAACTCGTCAGACCGATATTAACCTTGTCAGAACAATTTTGGATGGTCTCAAAAATTAAGGTTAACTTTGAAACATTCGATTTTTTTATTACCTTATATAGTGATGAAAAAAGTGAAAAAATCATATTTGACCAAAACAATCCACGGATGGTCCCGATGCATGGGGAGGTAGTGCACGTCATTCTGGTGCATTCTGAGCGTGCCCCTGCACCGTGGACTTTGTGGACTTGTGGACCTGTGGACCTACCAAAAATAAAAACCAATTTGATTTCGCGATCCACCTAGGCCACCTGGGCCAGACAATTGGATTGATGGATGACTACCAAATGATCGTGCTGATTGAGTTGATCCTGGCTCGACTGAAATCAATTTTTGGAGCTCATTTTATCAAAATATAGTAAGAATTAGGTCCAAAATTCATCAAAATCGAAAGGTCAGGAAAAGTGTGTTTTTGAGGTTGAAATTGATTTATTCCGTGTTATTGGCGATCTAGATAGGTATCGATTTTCGCCATCTATACTACTCCCGTCATTGAGTATGTGGAATGTCAACGCATTCCTAAAACCTCATTCACTCCTCGACTCTATGAAACCCGGATATTTAGACCCAGACCGATTGAAAGCATCCAATCTTGCTAACATTGTCGGTTGGTATGAACTTCTGGAGAGTACTGTGCGATCGGAAAACATCCACGAAGACTTGATATTCAACTTGGACGAATCATCTCTCCGGATCGGAGAGGACAATTCTTCTCTGGTCGTTTACTTTGCTGGCGAACAATGTCCTCCAATTCCTTCAGCTTCTCGCGTACAAAACGCGACACTCGTTGGAACGGTCAATTCCACTGGAATCCATCTTGATCCCATTTTACTATGGCCGTCCAAGCTACCTGTCAAAGAATTCGAAAAATTTCCACAACAGCACATTCATGTCGAATACAACGAGTCAGGATGGATGAATACGAAAACATACATCGAAATTATGTCAAATCACATCATTCCAGAAATCGTCGCATTTCGGCAACAAATCCATAAGACCAATCGGAATGCACTCCTACTGATGGATGGGCATCTTACAAGGCGAAATCCAGAAATCATTTCTCTCTGTCAACAAAACCACATCCACATACTCCTCTACCCATCTCACACCTCGCACATTCTTCAGGTGTGTGATCAGTTTGTTTTCTCGAATCTGAAGCAACAACTCAAAAGATTATTCGTTCCTCCATCGACGTCGAGCATAGTCGAATATCGCACGAATCTCGCGAAGGCACTTCCAGACGCTCTGAGAGAAGCGTTCAAATCTTCTTCGATTTTGGCCTCATTTAATCGATGTGGCTGTTATCCAATTTCGCTCGAAGCGGCTGTGCAGAATCTGAAAAGATTTTGTCCTCAAATTGATATTACCTTTCTTGAAGAATTTCGCACTCGAACCAACCTCAACATGAAACCAAGTTCGTTTCTACCTCCCGATGAGGTCGTAACAAATCACGGATCACTGTTGACAACTTTTCACGACACTGCAAAATTACCTGGACGGAAACAGACACTCATCACGGATTTTGCAGTTCGTCGCGATCGTAATTCTCGCGATTCTCAATCAAGTATCCTGAGGGGACGAACAACTCCACGTCGACGTCGAAGCCACTCCCGATCTGAAAGTGAGGGAGCGTGTCCCGAACCTCGGAGAAGGATCAATCGGCGTGAGATGGTGCGTGATGATGATGAACAAGAATCCTGAATCGATCGCAGGCAAGTATCAATTTTGCACGTAATATATTTGATTCACTTCATTTTCAAGTATTCTCCAGTTATGACCTATTTTGAATCCAATATATTTCGTAAAACGGGAGAAAGAAGCCAAAAAATAAATGATGTGTCTAGATCAACACCGAAACAGTATCGGGTTTTATCAAAGTATCGGGTTTTGTCCAGACTATACTCGACGATTCAAGTTGTGATGAGGGAACGATGCTAAAGACGAACGAATCGACATCATTCTCAGTAAATAGCTCGATCTGTCTCAGAAATGACACAGATTTGTCAACCAGTGAAGGACTGAATGCTTTGTTGTCTTTCACCACTTGAACCAGAGAATGGTAGATTGCCAATCGTTTAGAGAGAGATCGTACAGGTTTTCTATTCCAATTCAAGAATCCTGAAGATGGAAGAATCATGCGGATCGAAAATAGGACATACACGAGCGAATAGGTCCAGAAACAGTCATCTTCAGTTGCGAAGACTCCCTATCTCAGGAACTCATCTCAGTGAGAATTCAACAATGGGCTAGAGACGATGGAATGTGTTTTACAGAGAATACTGTCATGAAGAGGGTTGTTAAAAGTCAATCCAAATATACCTGTCTGACATGACATGACAGACCTCTTTTTCAGAAAATCGTTGACATGTCAAGACATTGATGTTTTTGTTTAAGGGTCAAAGATCTTTTCTCATTTCCTTGAATAAGACGATAATGAGGATAATTTGAAGTTCAACCGACTGTACTATGTCTCTAATCCAGTTCGATGGGGAAATGGCTATCATTTGTTCCGTTTTGCCAACTTTCGACTCCCTTTCCTGCGAGTCATGGGACGATCCTGAGCCTCAGACTAAAAAGGCTAGATTAGTTCCTCCATCATATTCATTCGATTTTCCATAGTCCGCTAGAGCAGTTGAATCACAATTTAAATCTATCTCACCCTGGTGCCAACGTTCGTTCAGAAAATCACTTCAGTGGCTCATCGACTGGATGATAATCGGTCATGTTTGCCAATTTCCTGTTCAATCAAAATTTACATGATCTGTATGATGTTTAAACAATTTTTTCATTCTTTTCCAGTAGTGTAGCCTGCAATTCCACGTCACAGCAAGGATGGCGAAATGTCCTAAAAACCCAACAATATCAGCAAACAAAGATGTTCTCACACCAAGTTCATCCTTTTTCAGTGGTATCTCTCTTTTTTTCCGTAATTCGTCTTCTTCAGAAATCATATCTCTCCCTCTGATCACATCTGCGTTGATGTTGACTTCTAACGGTTCAGTGAACAAACTTTGACTCTTACATGATGAAAAACCGATTCATTAGACCAACTCAAACATAATCTCTTGTCGCTACAGTCTTGATCCGCATCTCTAACAACCCATTCATCAACCTACTTCTGTGCCTCTTCTCTGAGACTTTTCTCTTTGAACGTTCTGTTTTTTTCTTCAATGACATGGTTTAATCTGATTTGGGTGTTTTTCCCAGAATTTTCATCTTCATTACCATGATTTTTTCATTTTTTTCTCTTCCACCCCCTGATATGTCTCTGATAGTAATGATTCTCAAATTGGAGTGAAAGGAGATGGTAACATGTTTTCAAACACCCAGAGTTCGAAATACGAGCTTTGGAAATGCAGACGGTGATCTGTCCCATTGAGGTGTTTAATTGACATTTTGACATCGAAAAAAAGCCTGTCACACAGCTATAAATCCAAAGATCCAATCGAGACGGTATTGGACTTTTCGAATCACGTGCCATAACAAAAATGCAGATGTTATCGCATCCAACTCCCGGAACTCCAATTGAGACATCAGTCATTTCCAATGACTTTGTCTGTTCTCTTCTTTACTTTCCTGAATTTCCATTCCATTCTGTCATTGTTTAGTATGACGATTTCAGACAACTTGTGACAGACGTGACTCTCTTGAAAGAGCGGAATAAAACACTCCAAAATCGCGTGGATCAACTGGAAAGTGACCGTGAGAGATCAACCCAGAAGATCGAACAGCAGATCCAGTTGATATCGAAACAGAAGGATCAAATTCGTCAACTGAGCGAAATGATCTCTGCACTGACAAGAGAAGTCGAACGAGAAAAGAAGACCAATGAAGAAGCAAGAATGAATGTGAAACAACAACTCCAAAACCAAATAAATTCTGCCCAAATTTCCCAACAGAACCAGATCTCTTCTCTTTCTTCTCAACTCTCTCAGATCTCCAACGAATTGCGACAACAACTTCAACGAACCAACTCGTCCATCTCTTCAAACACTTCGAGTCTGCGATCGGAAATCGACGCGGTAAACACTCGAGTGAATCAGGAGTGTCTTCGAAAAGGGATCACATATAACCTTAAAAGTTTTTTCTTTCTTTTGAATTTGATGGCTCAATCTCCAAGATGAAATGTTTCTTCTTCTTGTTCAGATTGTGTTCGTCTCCGCTGTGCTCTTTGATCTCCCTCCATCCATTCAGCTGGGCGTATGTTTTCGTCTCTTCAGCTATTCGATCAGATTGTATCTCTTCTTCTTGTTCATCTCTCCACAGGGAGTGTGTGATTGATCTTCTTGTTCAGATCGTGATCTTCTCCACTTTCTTCTACGATTTCTCTCCATCCATTCAGGACTCAGTGTGTTCTCGTTTCTTTTGACAGTCATTCAGATCGTATCTCTTCTTCTCTTTCATCTCTCCGCAGTGGGTACGTGATTATTCTTCTTGTTCAGATTGTGTTCTTCCACTGTGTTCTTTGATCTCCATCACTCCATCCAGCTATCCGTGTGTTCTTTCATCTTTTGAGATTCGTTCAGAGCGTATCTCTTCCTTTCGTTCATTTCTCCAAAGGTCGTATGTAATTGATCTTCCTGTTTATATTGTGTCTCCTCTCTTTCATCCCTTTACAGGATGTATGTGATTGAGCTTCTCGTTCTAGTTCATCTCCCCACAGCAAGTATGAATCTTCTGTCATTGTTCAATCGGCTATCTTTCCTGTTGGGTCTTCCACATTCATTAGGGGGTTTGTCACTTGCCTCACTCATTCTCACAACGCAATATCTATCCAGCTACATGTGTGTCATCGTTTTCGTTCATGTTTGCAGTCGATCAGGGTTTGATTTTGTTGTCTTCTGATCTTGTTGAAGACAAAGGTTCACTTTTCAGTGAATCGCATCGAAATCTCGCCGAATCCACCACATTTCATTCCCCAATCTGTGTTGATCCTGACTTCTACATCAATTTCAAAAAATTCGAGATTGAAAGTGTGTCGGTCGGACAGGATGATGGAGTCATCTGATACCTTAATCTCATCACTGTCATTTTTGCCACTCAGATCAACTTTCGTCAACCGAAGAGACTCTCGATGTCTGCCCGTTCGCAGATGTGCTTGGCTGGAGTTGTATTGTTGTTGGTTGAGAGAGAATCGGGTGTCGTCTGCTTTCAGGACATGAGTGGAGATAAAACTGGACGGAAGAGTCGAGAATAGGAGGGGACGAGTGTGATGTGCAGAGAACGAGTGTGGAGTGTTCGATGGCTCAACGATGGCCGAACACGAACAAGAAAGTGGTTGTGCCTGTTCAGTCTCGTCTTCACTCCATCCACCCTGTTCCACCAACTTCTTCCCAGCTCTCCAGTTGTTCACCCTCAATTCCCATCTTCGAAGGCCTCATCCAATGTCAGCTGGCCAGTCACGGAGATTGACGTTGTGTGTTCGAATGACGTCGTCGAGAGTTGTGGATGAGACAAGCAAATGGTGTTCTGCTGTGTGGCAGAAGGAGCGAGGAAATACTGCAAATTCGGAAGCAGGTCCTCTCCGACCATGCTGCTGCGACCTGATCCATCTGGAGCGATGTGATGTCGTCAGAGGGCGATGGTCAGCTTTGCAAGAAATCTGTGGTGGACGAGTGAAGAGGGAGTTTGAACGGGTTCTGATCCGAAGGGCATCTGGAGGCAATTCCGAACCATCCCAACCACAATCTTTCTGCTTCTTCATTCTGAGCTGCCTGGCTCGTTCGCTTCCACACACAAATCGGAGGACGAGAAGGAGGAACGTTTCCGCTGATCGTGGTTGTGATTATCTGATTGGTAAGTGTTCGACTCAGATGTGTTCCATATCGTGTTGGCAGACCAAACCATGAGGTGATGCCTGAACAGACAAAGATCACACACAAACAGTGCGTGTTGTCCAAAAGAAGGTTGAAACCGTTCGAAAGGATCACTGGTTCTTGTCTGATTCTAATAGAGTTTTGGTACGTTCATGCCCAGCTGGTTGTTCCATTCGATCGATTTATAAACAATCCATTCTCCGTAGTATTCCTTTTGGTCGTTTTGCAGTTTGACCTCACTCACATCCTCGAAGCCCTCCATTCTCAACATTCGGTGCACTGTCTGCCACAACTGTCGTTCTTCTCCCCTTGCGACGTGACATTTCTGCTGGGTATGGTTCATATCATACAGAAAACTGTAGATTGTCCCTTCATTTTCGAAGAATGTGAGACAACTTGATATCGTGAGAACGACTGGCATATGAAGAACGAAATTCAGTGTCGGTTGGTAATATGCACATATTCGGAGGAGTTGTGAAAGTATCGTCATGAATTCACAGAATTGCTCTCCATCGAGGATCGAAAATGTGTAGTTCTCAATGAAATAATCCTCGCGTCACAAAATCGTACTGACGCAGTAATTCTCCTAAAAAATTATCTTTCTTCGTTTATCATCCCTAAATACATCATTTCTGAACTTTTTTCAATTTCATAAAAACATAGAAGTTGTCACGATCAACTCTGAAATCTCACGTTTTTTCAATTTTTCTCTTTAATGGATGTATTTTGTCCATTGTTTCACATAGAGACCTCTTTTTTTGTTGTTTTCCATCCTTTCCCTGTCTTTGAACTTGTTTTGCAATAAAAAGTGTGCAAAAATGTGCTGATCTTAGAAAGGCCATTTCATGCGCGATCAGGCTTGAAATCTATAAATTCACCTTTCTTATGTGTACTCAACAACTAAATCTGAATTCAGTAAAATTTGATTTTTTTCCACGCTCATATATTATTTGCATCATTTCATTGAGATTTACACAAATCGGTTCACGCACAAATGTGAAATATACTTCTCCGAAGGGATCAGAACTTGCTTCAAAACTGTTTTGTGAACAGCTTGTTGATCATTTCCATCTTCAATTTCCAGACATGTGAGACCACCCGGAGTGGCGAGCCAGATAGAGTTCCAGATGATTTGCATGAGGTTGGTGTGGACATCGACTGCTTCGGCGAATGAAAGAGACAGTGGATTGAGAACGGTGATGACTTGAGGGATCACGTCAGCTTCGACGAGGGCAAGAGTGACTTTCGGTGAACTTTTCGTGATCACAGGATCCAGCATCTTCATTGCTGCTGCGGTGACGACCTGATTGGGTATGGAAAGGAGAACCACAATGGAGTGCACGAAGTTGATCGAAGACTCATCAGTGGTGAGCCCAAAGCGCTCGAGAAAAGCATCGGCTGAATCTGTGTTCTGTAGATCCACATATTCCAGAAATTTCTCCGCTTTCGCTTCGAGAGAGTCATCAAAAGCAGGCTGCAACTTTACAGTGGCAACGAGAGATCGAAATACGACACTCGTATCGGCTTTTGACTCGAGGTCTATCGGGGTGGCGGGAAAAACTTGGGCGGGCTCTTAGTCGATTCTGGCACTATTTAGCTTAATTTTCACTTCATACAGTGCCTTTACATGTTTCCTATTTTCAAAAAACACCAAGTAAAAAAATCATAGTGTCCTGACCAGAGAGAACAGCGAGGTGAAAGATCAGATCTGAACGACTATGACTCTTTTTCTCAACAAAATGGAAAATTTCAGACATTTAGACTAATTTACACTCATTTCAGAAGAAGATGTAGCAATTGAATCAATACATGACAGGGAAATATCATCGAGATTTTTAACTCTGTTTGAGAATCGCCGTTGTCACGTCATCTTTTTCAGGATGAAACGAATCGACCCCCTTCATGAATGCACGGGGCATCGTGGAAAGTGCCAATCATCACATCTGACGTCATGATCAAGCGGTGAAACACGACATCGTTGATTCAGGGATAAAACCAGACTGGTTTGTATTTCTTGCCGTTTTCTCATTACTCCTCACGTATTCAAAGGAATCTGAATATAAACACTGAATTGCAATTTTTTTCGATCATCGACGTTGTTTTCAGGATCTTGGTCATTATTCATCAGGATATGTTTAATCACCGTGCTGGACAGAAGCTACAGCCAGTTCAATAACTGGCTGGGAGATCAAACTACGAATTGACGATAAAGGAAGGATGATCATCTCGATTCTGGAAAAAAAACAGATGACATCTCCCTGTCATGTATTGATTCAATTGCTACATCTTCTTCTGAAATGAGTGTAAATTAGTCTAAATGTCTGAAATTTTCCATTTTGTTGAGAAAAAGAGTCATAGTCGTTCAGATCTGATCTTTCACCTCGCTGTTCTCTCTGGTCAGGACACTATGATTTTTTTACTTGGTGTTTTTTGAAAATAGGAAACATGTAAAGGCACTGTATGAAGTGAAAATTAAGCTAAATAGTGCCAGAATCGACTAAGAGCCCGCCCAAGTTTTTCCCGCCACCCCGATACGTCGCACCAACGCTGGAGAGAAGAACAGTCCGGAAGGTATGTGAAAGAGTGTGTAGCGGTGATATGGCAAGGGCAATCAGTGAAGGAGGACGGTATCGCGTTTATTCCAGTCATTCTTCGGGATTCTGATTGATTTCGCTCGTTATGGGTGAGATCGAAAGAGAACATGCTATGAATCAAATAAACGAATCCTTAATGATAAAAAGAGACCATTCTCTCCGAGAACAAGGAAACAAAATGAATAAATCCGCGCGTCTTTGCATTCGTTATGATGATCAGTCGTTTTCTCATCTTGGAGATTCTAAGGCAGTCTGCAACACACGCCGATCAATCCAATCCTCAACGTCCACAAAACTGTGAAGAAGGTCCCTTGCTGCTTGACTTGCTCTCTGACCATTCTGTTTCGAGGCACATCGGAGAATGTCGCAGATCGCCTTCAGCCTGTCCTCCATTCCGCTCCGAAGGATCGTAAACGTGTTTCCAAGAACCAGAATCGCCTTTTCCTGCACGTCGTCACAATCGTCGTCCAAAAGCGGAACGAGATTGTTCAAGATAATGGCACAGCCGGACGTGATGTTTCTTGGGACTGTATGAGAAGAAGAGGATGAAACGGACACAGGCGAATGCATCGAGTGTTGTGATGTGAGAGGGGGTGAGTGGAGGTGTTGGGGTGACGGTGAGCGAGAGAATGACGGCTCCAGCGTGTTGGTCGAAATGTGAGCAACAAAACAAATGGTGGGGATGGGGATGGTGGTCAGCAATGTTTCGAGGGTCTGAAGACCCTGAATCTGTTGTGTTGGGTCAAACGACCGCAGATCAAACAGCATCTGTTCCACTGAAATCGCCACGCTCCCACTCACTTCCACGCTGCTCGTCTGTCCTCGTCGCACCGGATCCAATCCACCGCGTCGTTCTTCATTTCGTGTCTGCGTCGATTTGCGAGAACGACGAGAAAGGGCAAGTCGAGATGTTGGTTGAGAAGAGGACGATGTGTTTGGCTGACTAAGCATCGTGTGCGACTCCGACGTGGTTGATGTGCGTGGCTGATTCGGAAAGACGGTCGGGAGGTCATCGAAAGTGTTGGTTGGAGGTCGAAGATCGCGGTTTGTGTCGTTCGTTCTTGAACGCTGCTCCATCTCTCGTGAAAATGATGATGTTGGAATAGTTGGTTCGATTCCCTCCACTTTTCCTTCTGAATCAGCTCGTCTTCTCCGCACAAGTCGCGAGCGTGGGCTTTTGAGATCTGATCGTGTTGAGCGGAATGAAGCTGACGGTGTGAATGTTGGGTTGAAGAAATTCTTCCGATGGAAACAGCACGTCATTGACAACTGTGTCATGCACTGCTTCTTGTTCATGAGCATCGTGAATGTTGAAAGATTCCAGTTCTGTTGGAGTGGACAGAGAGAGAGCATCGTCGATGATTCTCATGACGTGAATGTGAATATCGTCAGCGTCAGCGAACGAGAGAGAGAGTGGGTTGAGAGTGGAGATGAGTTGAGGGACGAGGCCAACACTGACGAGCTTGAGAAGAGTGTTGATGGAACAGAACACGATAATGCGAAACACGAGTGCTATTGTTGCTTTCGTAATGCGAAGATTGGACAATTAGATCAGGACAGCCACTGATTCAAGAAACGCACTTGACGATTCAAGTTGTGATGAGGGAACGATGCCAATGACGATCGAAGCGACCTCATTCTCAGAAAATCGCTCGATCTGTCTCAGAAATGACACCGCTTTGTCTTCCAGTGAAGGACTGAATGCTTTTTTGTCTTTCACCACTTGGACCAGAGAATGGTAGATTTCCAAGCGTTTAGAAAGTGATCTGACTGGTTTTCCATTCCAATTCAAGAATGCTGTCGAATGAAGATTCAAAAAGACTGGTAATGGGGCATACACGAGCGAGTAGGTCCAGAAAAAGTCATCTTCAGTTGCGAAGACTCCCTACCTGTAGACTTCATGTATTTGAGAATTCAACGATGGACTGGAGTCGAAGCAACGAGTCTTGAAGAGAATTCTCTCGTGAAGAGGGTTGTTAAAAGTCAATCCAAAGATCCAATCGAGACGGTATTGGACTTTTGGAATCACTTGCCATAACAAAAATTCAAATGTTTTCGAATCCATCTTCCGGAACTCCAATTGAGACATCAGTCATCTCCAATGACTTTGTCTTTTCTCTTCTTTCCTTTCCTGAATTTCCATTCCATTGTGTCTTTGTTTAGTACGAGGATTTCAGACAACTTGTGACAGACGTGAAAGTGTTGAAAGAGGAGAAGCTAACACTCCAAAAGCGTGTGGACCATCTGGAAAGTGATCTTGAGGCATCAAAACAGACTATTACTATTCAGCAGAAACAGATCGAACAACAATCACAGTTGATATCCCAACAGAAGAGTCAACTTCATCAGCAGAATGAAATGATCTCTGGACTGACCGCAAAAGTCGAAAGAGAAAAGAAAACGAATGAAGAAGCAAGAATGAACGTAAAACAACAACTCCAAAATCAAATCAATTCTGCCCAAAGTTCCCATCATGGCCAGATCTCTTCTCTTTCTTCTCAACTCTCTCAGATCTCCACCGAACTGCGACAACAACTTCAACAAACCAACTCGTCCATCTCGTCCCTCTCGTCAACCACATCGAGTCTGCGTACTCAAATCAACACAGTGAACACTCGAGTGAACAATGAGTGTCTCCGAAAAGACATCTCATACAGACTGAAAAGTTGGTTTTTCTATCTTTTGAGCTGGTGGTCTGAACATCTAAGATTGGATGTATCTTCTTTTTCTTCAGATTGTGTTCATCCACCGTGTTCTTTGATTTCCCTCCATGAATCCAGCGATACGTGTGTTCTCGTATCTTTTGACATTCGTTCTGATTGGATCCTTTCTTCTTGTTCATCTCTCCTCAGTGGGTATGTGACTGTTCTTCTTGATCAAAGGGTGTTCGATTCTGCTATGTTCTTTGATCTCCATCACTCCATCCATTCAGAGCTCCGTGTGTTCTTTTTTCTTTTGAGATTCGTTCAGAACGTATCTCTTCTGCTTGTTCATCTCTCCAAAGTTCGTCTGTGCTTCTTCCTGTTTATCTTGTGTCTCCTCTCTTTCATCTCTCCCCAGCGGGTATGTGATTGTTCTTCAAGATCAGATTCTCTCTCCTCTGCTTGTTCATCTCTCTACAGAAAGTGTGCTCTAGTCGTTCTTGTTCAGATTGTGTTCGTTTCCACTGTGTCTACGATATCTCGCTCTTCATTCAGCGGTCAGTGTGTCCTCGTTTCTTTTCCTATTCATTCATCTCTCCACAGTTGGTTTACATCTCTTCTCATTGTTCAATCGACTGTCTTTCCTGTTGTGTCTTCACCGTTCCGTAGGCAGTATGTCTCTTTCAGCTCTCATTCTCACATCGTCATCTCAATCCAGCTCCATGTGTGTCATCGTTCTTGTTCATGTTTGTAGACCATCAGGGTTTTGTTTTGTTGTCTTCTGATCGTGTTGAAGGTCATCGTTCACTTTTCAGTGAATCGCATCGAAATCTCGCCAAATCCACCACATTTCATTCCCCAATCTGTGTTGATTCAGACTTCCACATCGTCTTTCTAAAACTCGAGTTTGAAAGCGAGTCGGTTGGACAGGACGATGGAGTCATCTGGATCACTGGGAAGGCGGAGAGTCTGCCCATTCTTCGGAATGGAGATGGTTGGCATTTTTCAGATGGGATGAGTGCGAAGTGTTGGATTCGTTGATGCATTCATGTGAAATGATCATGTTGTCGTTGTGGGGCAGATTTCGTGGATTGAACAACATGTGAAATGACGATCAAAGAAAGAATGTGATGTCAGTTAAAGTTCTTCTCTTCCAGATTAGCGAGACGACGTACATGGTGTGTTGGAGGTGACGAGGAGCTGATCGTCGTTTCTCCCACATTCAACTCTATGATGTCTGTTGCGTGTTTGTCAGATGGACAGAGTGAACATCGATGACATCTTATAAGTGCTTCGTCTGAAGACAGTCTGAGAAGTGTCTCCATTCGAAGACAGCAAAATGAAGTCCTGCCATGTTCTCTACTCAGTTCCCGTTTCGTCCACCGAAGACGTCGTCGATATCTGCCAATTCGCAGATGTGCTTCTCTGGATGGGTGGTGTTGTTGGTTGAGAGAGAGAATTGGTTTGTCTTCGGTTTTCAGGACACGAGAGGCGATGAAACTGGACAGAAGTGTCGAGAAGAGGAGGCGGCGAGTGTGATGTGCAGAGAACGAGTGTGGAGTGTGTCCGATCGCTCAACGATGGCCGAACACGAAGGAAGAAACTGTCGATCCTTTTCAGTCTCGTCTTCACTCCACCCACCCTGCTCCACCAACTTCTTCCCAGCTCTCCAGTTGTTCACCCTCAATTCCCATCTTCGAAGTTGTCATCCAATCTCAGCAGGCCAGTCACGGAGACTGACGTTGTGTGTTCGAATGACGTCGTCGAGAGTTTTGGATGAGACATGCAAATGGTGTTCTGTTGTGTTGAGGAATGAGCGAGGAAACAATGCGAATGTCGAAGCAGGTCCTCTCCGACGATGCTGGCGCGAGCTGACCCAGCTGGAATGGTGTGATGTCGTCAGAGGGCGACGATCACTTTCACAAGAAATTTGGGATGGGCGAGTGCAGAGGAAGTATGGACGGGTTCTGATCAGAAGGGCATCTGGAGGCAATTCCGAACCATCCCAACCACAATCTTTCTGCTTCTTCATTCTGAGCTGCCTGGCTCGTTCGCTTCCACACACAAATCGCAGGACGAGAAGAAGGAGCATTTCTGCTGATTGTCGTTGTGATCATCTGATTGGTAAGAGTTCGCTCAGATGTGTTCATAATCGTGCTGGCAGACGAAACCATGAGGTGATGCCAGAACCGACGAAGATCACACACAAACTGTGCGTGTTGTCCAAAAGAAGCCAGAAACCGATCGAAAGGATCACTGGTTCTTGTCTGTTTCTAATAACTGTTCTGTACGTTCATGCCCAGCTGGTTGTTCCATTCGATCGATTTATAAGCAATCCATCCTCCAAAGTCCCCATTTCTGGCGTTTTGCAGTTTGATCTCAATCAGATCTTCGAAGCCCTCCATTCTCAACATTCGATGCACTGTCTTCCACATCTCCCGCACGTCTTCGCCTTCTTCGTTCCATTCCCGCTGGGCATCGTTCATGTCTGACAGGAAAGACAAGATTGAGCCATGTTTTTCGAAGAATGTGAGACAACTGGAAATTGTGAGGAATACTGGCACATTCAGTACAAAATCCATTGTCTGTGGATAATATGGACATATCCGGAGGACTGTGGCAAGGACTTCCAGAAAAAGGACGGATTGGTCTCCATCGACAATCGAAAATCTGTTCACGCAAAAATGACAAATATATTGCTCAGAAGGAATGAGAAGTTTTGTCAGAACCGTCTCGTGAACAGCTTGTTTCTCATGCCCATTTTCAAGTGCGAGTCGCGCGAGCCCATTCGGAGTTGCGAGCCAGACAGCGATCCGGATGATTTTCATGATATGGATGTGGATATCGACTGCTTCAGTGAATGAAAGAGACAGATGATGAAGAGTGTTGACGAGTCGAGGGATTAGATCAGCTTTGACGAGGGCAAGGCGGCTTTTGGCAGAGCTGTTCCAGATCAGCCTTGCGACCATCTCCATTGCTGTTGTGGTGATTGCTCGATTAGGTGAAGAAAGGAGTACCCCAATGGATTGTGTGAAGTTGGTCAATGAATCATCAGAATTCGATGCAAGGTTGCGGAGAAAAGCATCTGCGAATTCTCGCGAAGACGGAATCATAAATTTGAGAAATCTCACAGCTTTCGCTTCCAGAGAGTCATCAAGGACAGGGGTGGACTTCACAGTGGCAATGAGAGAACAAAATACAAAGGCCTGTTCCTGTTTTGTTTCGTGTTCTTCCTCGTCCTAATTCAGGAAAGAACAACAGACTGGATGGCATGAAAAAGAGTGCGACGAGATAGAAGGGCAAGATGAATCAGGGTAGGAGGACGGTTTCGCGGTTATTTCAGTCATTCTCTGGATTCCAATAGATTTCGTGCGTTATGGGTGAGATCGAAGGAGAACATGCTATGAATCATTTAAAACGAATCCTTAATGATAAAAAGAGACCATGCTCTCCGAGAACAAGGAAACAAAATGAATAAATCCGCGCTTCTTTGCATTCGTTACAATAATGAGTCGTTGTCTCATCTTGGAGATTCTAACGCAGTCTGCAACACACGCCGATCCATCCAATCCTCAACATCCACAAAACTGTGGAGAAGGTCCCTTGCTGCTTGACTTGCTCTCTGACCATTCTGTTTCGAGGCACATCGGAGAATGTCGCAGATCGCCTTCAGCCTGTCCTCCATTCCGCTCCGAAGGATCGTAAACGTGTTTCCAAGAACCAGAATCGCCTTTTCCTGCACGTCGTCACAATCGTCGTCCAAAAGCGGAACGAGATTGTTCAAGATAATGGCACAGCCGGACGTGATGTTTCTTGGGACTGTATGAGAAGAAGAGGATGAAACGGACACAGGCGAATGCATCGAGTGTTGTGATGTGAGAGGGGGTGAGTGGAGGTGTTGGGGTGACGGTGAGCGAGAGAATGACGGCTCCAGCGTGTTGGTCGAAATGTGAGCAACAAAACAAATGGTGGGGATGGGGATGGTGGTCAGCAATGTTTCGAGGGTCTGAAGACCCTGAATCTGCTGTGTTGGGTCAAACGACCGCAGATCAAACAGCATCTGTTCCACTGAAATCGCCACGCTCCCACTCACTTCCACGCTGCTCGTCTGTCCTCGTCGCACCGGATCCAATCCACCGCGTCGTTCTTCATTTCGTGTCTGCGTCGATTTGCGAGAACGACGAGAAAGGGCAAGTCGAGATGTTGGTTGAGAAGAGGACGATGTGTTTGGCTGACTAAGCATCGTGTGCGACTCCGACGTGGTTGATGTGCGTGGCTGATTCGGAAAGACGGTCGGGAGGTCATCGAAAGTGTTGGTTGGAGGTCGAAGATCGCGGTTTGTGTCGTTCGTTCTTGAACGCTGCTCCATCTCTCGTGAAAATGATGATGTTGGAATGATTGGTTCGATTCCCTCCACTTTTCCTTCTGAGTCAGCTCGTCTTCTCCGCACAAGACGCGAGCGCGGGCATTTGAGGTCGGATCGTGTTGAGCGGAATGAAGCTGACGGTGTGAATGTTGGGTCGAAGATATCCTTCCGATGGTAACAGAACTTGATCGATGACTGTTTCATGCACTGCTTGTTGTTCATCAGCATCGTGAATGTTGAGAGATTCGAGTTCTGTTCGAGTGGACAGAGTGAGAGTCTCGTCGATGATTCTCATGAGGTGAATGTGAACATCGTCAGCATCAGCGAACGAGAGAGACAGCGGGTTGAGAGAGGAGATGAGTTGAGGGACAAGACCATCGCTGACGAGCTTGAGAAGAGTGTTGATGGAACAGAACACGATAATGCGAAGCACGAGTGCTATTGTTGCTTTCGTAAAGCGAAGATTGGACAACGAAATCAGGACAGTCACTGACTCTAGAACCGCTCTCGACAAGTCAAGTTGTGATGAGGGAACGATGCCAAAGACGAACGAATCGACATCTTTCTCAGTAAATAGCTGAAACTGTCTCAGAAATAACACAGCTTTGTCGACCAGTGAAGGACTGAATGCTTTGTTCTCTTTCACCACTTGAACAAGAGAATGGTAGATCTCCAATCGTTTTGAAAGTGATCGAACTGGATTTCTATTCCAATTCAAGAATGCTGAAGAAGGAAGATGCATAAGGATCGAAAAAAGGGACAAACATGAGCGAGTAGGTACAGAAACAGTCGCTGTCATTGTGGGTAGATTCCCCATCTCTGGTATTAATGATTTTGAGAATTCAAAAATGGGCAGGAGTCGAAGCAACGAGTTTTGAAGAGTATACTGTCGTGAAGAGGGTTGTTAAAAGTCATTCCAAAGATCCAGTCGAGACGGTGATGGGGAATTCGCGTGACATGCCATAACAAAAATTCGAATGTTTTCGCATCCATCTCCCGGAACTCCAATTGAGACATCAGTCATTTCCAATGATTTTGTCTGTTCTTCTCTTTCCTTTCCTGAATTTCCATTCCATTGTGTCTTTACTTAGTATGAGGATTTCAGACAACTTGTGACTGATATGAAAACGATGAAAGAGCGGAATCAAACACTCCAAAATCGTGTAGAACAGCAAAATCAGTTGATATCACAACTGCATGAAATGATCGCTGAACTGACCACAAGAGTCGAGAGTGAAAAGAAGACAAACGAAGAAGAAAGAATGAGCGTGAAGCAGCAACTCCAAAATCAAATCAATTCTGCCCAAAGTTCCCAACAGAACCAGATCTCTTCTCTTTCTTCTCAACTCTCTCAGATCTCCAACGAACTGCGACAACAACTTCAACAAACCAACTCGTCCATCTCTTCAAACACTTCGAGTCTGCGTACTCAAATCAACGCGGTAAACACTCGAGTGGATCAGGAGTGTCTCCGAAAAGGAATCAATTACAAACTGAAAGGTTGGCTTTTCTTTCTTTTGAGCTGTTTGTGGTCTGAATCTCCCAGATTGGGTGTTTCTTTCTCTTGTTCAGATTCTGTTCGTCTCCACTGTGCTCATTGATCTCCCTCCATTCAGCTATGCGTGTGTTTTCGTCTCTTCAGCTATTCGTTCAGACGGTATCTCCTGTTCTCGTTTATCTGTCCAAAGTTCGTCTGTGATTCATCTTCTAGTTCAGATTGTGTTCGTCTCCACTGTGTTCTTTGATCTCCCTCCATCCATTCAGCTGGACGTATGTCCTTCCCATTTTTAACATTCGATCTGATTGGATCCTTTCTGCCTGTTCATCTCTCCTCAGTGAGTATGTGATTGTTCTTCTTGCTTAAATGGTGTTCAATTTTGCTGTGTTTTTTGATCTCCATCACTCCATCCAGCTATCCGTGTGTTCTTTCCTCTTTTGAGATTCATTCAGTGAGTATCTCTCCTTTTCTTTCATTTCTCCAAAGAGGGTCTGCAATTGCTCTTCATGTTTAGATTGTGTCTCCTCTCTTTCATCTCTTTCCAGGATGTATGTGATTGTGCTTTTTGTTCTTGTTCATCTCTCCGCAGCGTGTATGCATCTTTTGTCATTGTGAAAAGACTGTCTCTCCTGTTGGGTCTTCCTCATTCACTAGTGGGTTTGTCACTTGCCTCACTCATTCTCACAACGCAATATCTATCCAGCTACATGTTTGTCATCGCTCTTGTTCATGTTTGCAGACGATCAGGGTTTGATTCTGTTGTTTTCTGACCTCGTTGAAGTGAAAAATTCACTTTTCAATGAATCGCATCGAAATCTCGCCCAATCCACCACATTTCATTCATCAATCTGTGTTGATTTTGACTTCAACATTATTTTTCTAAATCTCGAGTTTGAGAGTGGTTCAATTGGGCAGAATGATGGAGTCATCTGATAACTTAATCTCATCACTGGTGGATTGATCAACTATTGCGACTTTACCATATGACAATCAGTTCTGCGTTCCACTAAGATTCACATCCGATCACCGAAGAAGCTGTCGATGTCTGCCCATTCGCAGATGTGCTTGGCTGTAGAGGTGCTGTTGGTTGAGAGAGAGAATCTGGTGTCGTCTGTCTCCAGGACATGAGATGAGATGAAACAGGACGGAAGAGTCGAGAAGAGGAGTCGGCGAGTGTGATGTGCAGAGAACGAGTGTGGAGTGTCTGATGACTCAAGGATGCCTGAACACGAAGAGTGAAGCTGTTGTTCCGGTGCAGTCTCGTCTTCACTCCACCCACCCTGCTCCACCAACTTCTTCCCAGCTCTCCAGTTGGGAGAATATTTTTGAAAAATGCCACGCGTCACCAAATTGCACAGACGAAGAAATTCTCCAAAATAATCAACTTTTTTCGTCTATCATCTCGCAATACATCATTTGTGAACTTTTTTCATTTTAAAAAAAAACATAGTTGTCTCGATCATCACAGAAATCTCACGTTTTTTCCATTTTTCTCTTTAATGGACGATTTATTTCCATAATCTCACATAGAGACCTCTTTTTTTGTTGTTTTCCATCCTTTCACTGTTTTTGAAGTTGTTTTGCAAAAAAAAGTGTGCAAAAATGTGCTGATCTAAAAAAGGCCATTTCAAGCTCGATCAGGCTTGAAATCCAAAAATTCACCTTTCTCATGTGTACTGATCAACCAAATCTTAATTATGCCAATTTTAGATTTTTGTGACAGACCATACTGTGATGGCACAATACAAAATTATTCTCCCAGTTGTTCACCCTCAATTCCCATCTTCGAAGGTCTCATCCAATCTCAGCAGGTCAGTCACAGAGATTGACGTTGTGTGATCGAATGATGTTGTCGAGAGTTGAGGATGAGACATGCAAACGGTGTTCTGTTGTGTTGAGGAAGGAGCGAGGAAACACTCCGAATGTGGAAGCAGGTCCTCTCCAACGATGCTGCTGTGAGACGACTCAGCTGGACCGATGTGATGTCGCCAGAGGGCGACGATCAGCTTCACAAGAGATCGGTGGTGGGCGAATTCAGAGGGAGTTTGGGTGGGTTCTGGTCAGAAGGGCATCTGCAGGCAATTCCGAACCATCCCAACCACAATCTTTCTGCTTCTTCATTCTGAGCTGCCTGGCTCGTTCGCTTCCACACACAAATCGCAGGACGAGAAGAAGGAGCATTTCTGCTGATTGTCGTTGTGATCATCTGATTGGTAAGAGTTCACTCAGATGTGTTCCATATCGTGTTGGCAGACGAAACCATGAGGTGATGCCAGAACCGACAAAGATCACATACAAACAGTGCGTGTTGTCCAAAAGAAGCCAGAAACCGATCGAAAGGATCACTGGTTCTTGTCTGTTTCTAATAACTGTTCCGTACGTTCATGCCCAGCTGGTTGTTAAGAAGGACAGATTCGGAGGAGTTGTGAAAGTATCGTCATGAATTCAGATAATTGCTCACAATCGATGATCGAGAATCGGTTCACGCACAAATGTGAAATATACGTCTCCGAAGGGATCAGAACTTGCTTCAAAACTGTTTTGTGAACAGCTTGTTGATCATTTCCATCTTCAATTTCCAGACATGTGAGACCACCCGGAGTGGCGAGCCAGATAGAGTTCCAGATGATTTGCATGAGGTTGGTGTGGACATCGACTGCTTCGGCGAATGGCAGAGACAGTGGATTGAGAACGGTGATGAGTTGAGGGATCACGTCAGCTTCGACGAGGGCAAGAGTGACTTTCGGTGAACTTTTCGTGATCACAGGATCCAGCATCTTCATTGCTGCTGTGGTGATTGACTGACTGGGTATGGAAAGGAGAACCACAATGGCCTTTATGAAATCTGCCAACGATTCATCAGTGGTTAGCCCAAAGCTCCCGAGAAAAGCATCCGCTGAATCAGTGTCCTGTGGATCCACATATTCCAGAAATTTCACCGCTTTCGCTTCGAGAGAGGCATCAAAAGCAGGTTGTAACTTCACAGTGGCAACTAGAGATCGAAATACGACACTCTTCTCGTGTTCAGAACCAAGAGTTTCTTCGGTCCAACTGAGGAAAGGAGAACAGTCTGGATGGCATGGAAAAGAGTGGGACGAGATAGGAGGACAAGGGGAATCAGTTGAGGAGGACGGTTTCGCATTGATTCCTGTCATTCTTTGGGTTTCGGATGGGATTCGCTCGTTATGGGTGAGATCGAAAGAGAACATGCTATGAATCATTTAAACGAATCCTTAATGATAAAAAGAGACCATTCTCTCCGAGAACAAGGAAACAAAATGAATAAATCCGCGCGTCTTTGCATTCGTTATGATGATCAGTCGTTTTCTCATCTTGGAGATTCTAAGGCAGTCTGCAACACACGCCGATCAATCCAATCCTCAACGTCCACAAAACTGTGAAGAAGGTCCCTTGCTGCTTGACTTGCTCTCTGACCATTCTGTTTCGAGGCACATCGGAGAATGTCGCAGATCGCCTTCAGCCTGTCCTCCATTCCGCTCCGAAGGATCGTAAACGTGTTTCCAAGAACCAGAATCGCCTTTTCCTGCACGTCGTCACAATCGTCGTCCAAAAGCGGAACGAGATTGTTCAAGATAATGGCACAGCCGGACGTGATGTTTCTTGGGACTGTATGAGAAGAAGAGGATGAAACGGACACAGGCGAATGCATCGAGTGTTGTGATGTGAGAGGGGGTGAGTGGAGGTGTTGGGGTGACGGTGAGCGAGAGAACGATGGCTCCAGCGTGTTGGTCGAAATGTGAGCAACAAAACAAATGGTGGGGATGGGGATGGTGGTCAGCAATGTCTCGAGGGTCTGAAGACCCTGAATCTGTTGTGTTGGGTCAAACGACCGCAGATCAAACAGCATCTGTTCCACTGAAATCGCCACGCTCCCACTCACTTCCACGCTGCTCGTCTGTCCTCGTCGCACCGGATCCAATCCACCGCGTCGTTCTTCATTTCGTGTCTGCGTCGATTTGCGAGAACGACGAGAAAGGGCAAGTCGAGATGTTGGTTGAGAAGACGACGATGTGTTTGGCTGACTAAGCATCGTGTGCGACTCCGACGTGGTTGATGTGCGTGGCTGATTCGGAAAGACGGTCGGGAGGTCATCGAAAGTGTTGGTTGGAGGTCGAAGATCGCGGTTTGTGTCGTTCGTTCTTGAACGCTGCTCCGTCTCTCTTGAAAATGATGATGTTGGAATAATTGGTTCGATTCCCTCCACTTTTCCTTCTGAATCTGCTCGTCTTCTCCGCACAAGACGCGAGCGCGGGCTTTTGAGATCGGATCGTGTTGAGCGGAATGAAGCTGACGGTGTAAATGTTGGGTCAAAAATATCGTCCATTCTTGATGTGTTCCTGCTCCCATTTGGACTTCGCGATGAAATTTCCGCTTTGTGGGTTCCAGGATCATTCTTGTCATCTGTCGTGTCTCGGTTGAAATGGACAAAGAACTTGGAATATGGTTCCATGTTATCCATCACTTCACTGGCAATCCGCACGAATCTCGCACAATCGTCGCTTTTGGCTATATAACGTTTTGCCCAAACAGTTACGGGCTCTTGATCTTCATCGCTTCTTTCTGCATCCCCAATGTTTTGTGTGCGGCGGAGAATCTCGGAAAGGGCTACCCTGGCTTCGTCACGGCATTGACTCGACGCATCGCTCACTCCTTTCCATACAATCGTCAGAATTGCTCCAAAATCTCTCCACGCAAAGAGAGACTGTGACCCATGGTGAAAATGCGAAAAAGAACGTGATGGGACGGAGAAAGACGAAAAAGGATGGATTTTAGGGGAAGGAGCGAGCATAGATGGGAAATGTGGGAATTGAGCTAAAGCGTATCCAACGAAGCGATAGCACCGAAGTTTGACGTTGATTGCTTTTGAAGACTGGAAAGGAAGAAGTTTCAACACAATTTTGGCAAATGATGTGGGCGAGTGGGTGGTTAGTTCGGGACAGAATGGGGGAGTGATCGAGCGAAGAAAAATCGCTCCAAGAACAGAGTCTACTCCGGTGGTGATGAAATCATTGGAATCAAGCACTTTCTTCATCACACAGCGCAGAGTGAGGTCGACTTCTCCTTCCAACATGCGAGCGAAGATGAGAAAGAGTTCGGCGGTGGCAGCGAGCGCACTTCGGGCAAGAGAAGATCGCAAATTCGTGATAAGATTGCACAATGCAATGATAGTGGCGTGGAGGTGCTTCTTCAGTTCCTCTGGATACTTTCTGGCGAGATTGACAATTTTTGAGATTCCTTCGTTTTGTTCTGTCCACACTTTGCTTTCAGTAGCGAGCAGTGCTGAGCGGATTTCCAAATCAGGTGGAGAGAGAAAGACGATTGGAGAAAACACAATGTTTGGATCTATAGGATAAAATAGTTGTGATTGATCGTGTAGATGTAAGTTGTCTTGAGGTTGAGTGATAAGTGGAGGTATTTTCTGCTCTTCAGGGTTGGAGGGGAAGAAAAAAGTTGGTTTTCGAACGCGGCGTCGGAGGAGTGGTGATGAATCAGAGTTGAGTTTGGGAGATGGTGAGGCAGAAGAAGTAACGTTTGGATGTGCAAAAGACGGAGGGAAATCATTCTATGAGATGATAAATAAGAGCAAGATGTGATTGAAGAACAGAGCATTGAATAATGAACCAAGTGTGAGAAAAATGAGTCCATTATCGATGGTGATCACGGAGATGGAATCACCGATATGAAATTGAAACACATACTTCGTCAGAATACATTGAAAGGAATTTGGGGAGGACGGGAGGTACACTGAATGTGATTGAGAATGAGAGATTTGAATGATGAATTGTGAAAGATAAGTCATTAAATTACACAGAAATAAAGTAAGAGGGCATATTTAAGAATAAAAGGGCAATATGGACGAAACACAAACAGTACGCGATGGTCGAATCGTTCTGACACACGATCGAACCCTCATCACGATTCAGGATGACACGGAGGCGAGATTAAGATAACATCTGTCTTGAAACCGATGGGTTAAAACAAATGAGATGTATGAAAGAAAACAAGAGGAGAAATAAAGAATAATCTCTCGTCTTTCTCTACCCAACCATCTCAACATTAATCTGCGGAGATATAATCGACAAAAATGGTCACACTATATGAATAAGTTGACCCTTTTGTTTGAAAACGTGCTTGTTATTGCGTGAAGCTTCCATTGATCGATAAATCGGTGCTGAATGATAGATTCGGAGATTATGGTGAGCATAGCTGCCGCCCTTATTTTCCATCCATTTGTCGAGTTTTTCCCATATCTATAGACGTGAATGACACAAAGAAAGAGATGAAACTCCGTCCTTGATGTTCCTTGTCATCAAGATTGAGAATATTGGATCAGCTGATTACGAAGAAAGAAAAGTGAATGAAATTATAAAAGCAAACCCAACACAAATACCAAAGCGAGAAAGCAGATGAAGGCAAAGGTCGTGAACCAAAACTGGAAGATGACTCCGCGGCTGTTCCACCTGTGCAAGCTGATGATAATAAACACGCACAGGGCAGCTATACTGAGTGGGGCGAGAATACTTATAAGGACAAGGAGGAAGAAGCGTTTGCTCGTTGAAACCTTCAGAAAAGTGTGAATGTGAGGAGTGGCACACAGAATCTATCTCCCTGGAAAGATCTGAACATCCAAATCGGTCGAGTTCAGCCTGCAAACGACTGTTTTTCTTGAGATTAGTTGGTGGGAACCCTCCACCATATCCTGAGATGCCCCTGAGTTGGCGGAGAGAAATTCGATGAAATCGTGAACAAGACAGCGAACCAATATATTTGAAGGCCGTTTCCATCACGGGAAACGCGGAAATTGTCGATAAATGGTCCATCGTAGTTCATATTATTACGATTCATCGACAGAGTTGATCCAGCCATGAGAATTGATCCCGGGTTGATGGAAGTGAATACGATGATCCTTCTGGTCTCCTTCATTTCTCAGTCACTTTAAGATTGTTATTTCTGTCATTTTCAAAGATTTTAAGTGTCGATATTTGGACTGTATTTTTCCTCAATAATTCGGAGTACCCAAAGAATGGGGTCCGTTGTATTATCGATCACACAGATTCGACATGGGTTGCACATCATCAAGCGCAGTTGAAAATCTTCTTCCCGCCACTGGATCCAAGCGTATTGTTTGCTTCTACTGTGGACAGAACTTTGCTGTCGACGAATATCAACCACACGTTGATGGTCTGTCATATCTCTTTCCACTCATCAACATCTCGTGTATTTCTCAAAATTTTCAGGCTCATGCAAGGATGATATGCTTGCCAAAGTTTCTGACGTTCCTGAGGAAAAGAAACCCGTTGTTCCGACTCCTCCAGATTGTAATGTCCCAACCGCTGAATCGTCTGCCCATCGTTCCTTTCACATAATAATCGCCTCTTCTCCATTGAATTTGTTTTCCTCTATTGTGGGAATTTGTTTCTATAGAAGCGACGAGGACTTCGACAAGTACAACAATGAAGCCATTTCAAAGCTAAAACTCTTCGTTGTCAAGTGTGTCTGCGGAGACGATATTCACCCTCGCCAATATGCAGCTCATATCGCCGACTGCAAGAAATATAAAGCCGAACAAAAGGAGAAAGAGAAGAAAGAAAAGGCAGAAAAGAAAGACAAGGAAGAGAAGAAGGAGGGAGAGACACCAGCCGAAGAGGCTCCCGCAGAGACCACCGAAGCTGAGGAAACTCCTGCTGAAGAGACTCCCGCCGAAGAGACCCCTGCAGAATAAAAAGACACTTTCAATTTCATTTCATTCCGTCGTTTTTCTCGTTCGTAGGCATCGTTATCCACAATACGGCGTGAGATCCAATGTGTACATGGAGAGAGAAGTGGAGAACGCAATTGTGAACGTATGTCATTCAGACAATACTCCGATCCCAAGTCGAATGTTAGTGATGTTTAATGTAGACTTGCACGGTAAATTCACTCCCCAAAAAAAGGTTCCGAAAAAGATATTTTTAAACTCGAAAGGTGGGTGAATGCAATAGTGAGAGGATGCCTCAAAATAGATGGAATCTGGGGTGTAGTGTTTAATAGTAAACGAGGGTTCCCTCGAATCCCTTCGATTTCAATTGATTGAGAAGACTCTGTGCATTGTTCTTGTTGGCAAAGGCTCCACATTGGACCTTGTAAAGGTTGTTGTGGAAGACAACAAACGCGTCGATTCCAGAGGCCTTGATTCTGTTCTTCAAGTTCTCAGCGTTGGCCTTGACCGAGAATGCTCCGCTTTGAACACGGTAGAGCTGGCCTGGTGTGGGTGGAGTGGGGCCATCCTTCTTCTTCAGTCCGTAATGCTTGACAAATCCGTTTGTGTGTCCACGGGCACAGGCAGTCAGGAAAGAATCGGTACGCAGTCTGGCAGCATCATTACCATGATCAATGAAGAGATTTTCGGTCAGGATAGCAGACATAGTGGTTTCACGGACAACAGCGAAGTTTGCAGCTTTCCTGCCTCTGTCAGGTCCTCCGATTGCGGCCATAATGGCAGGATGCATGTTGTTTTGATAGGTCACATCTCCGGCGTAGCGGGCAGTGTAGATGTAACTCTCAAATCCAGTTCCTCCACCAGCGTTGATGTGGACGGAGCAGAAACAGTTTGCGCCCCAGGCATTAGCCATTTGAGCACGTTGGGAGAGACCGACAGATGTGTCGCCTTCGCGTGAGAATTTAATTTCAACGTTTTGGTACTCGTTGAGCATGGTGCGGATTTTCTTGGAGATGGTGAGGACGAGATCAGCTTCACGCATTCCGTTAGCGCAGGCACCAGGGTCGCTTCCTCCATGACCTGGGTCAATGAAGATTTTAACTGATTCAGATAGAGCGATGAGTGAGAGAAAAGCGATCATTTTAAAGATAACACAGAATATGGGCTACACCCATTACTTGGACTGAAACGAAATGAATGTGATTCAGGAGCAACAAAAATGTTTATATTCTCCAACCAAAACTGATACTAGTATTTGGATGCAATTAACTTTGGAATTAGAATCATCACTCACCCCATCACAAAATATTCTTTCATTCAGATGACACATCTATCGGCTGTTCCTGCCACTGAAATGGAACCAGAATGTCCCAACTGCAAACGGAAGATCAGTCACAATTTCACAAACCATGTTCGATTCTGTGAACGCAATAACACTCTCTGTCCAAAATGCAACGAACCTGTCCTGAAGAATGTTTGTCACTAGCTTTCTCACCACCTCTCATCATTGCAGGATCTGGAAAACCACTTAAAAGATGATCACAAACATGTATTCTCCTTCTGAACCGGGTTTGTTCTTGTTGTGGTTCTGATGCCTGTTACTTGACTCAGATCACGTGGAAAAGTGTGGGAATCGAACAGATGATTGTGAGGAGTGCGGTGCACGGGTGTTGATTAAAGGTATGTTTCATAACCGAACACCGAAAGCACCACATCGCTCTCACTTTATAGACAACCATGAGTTCTTATATTTTCCATTTTTCTCGCTCTCTTCCTTCTCTTTGTCATCCTCTTCATTTTACCTTATCTGACTCTTCTTCTCCATCCCACATTCCAGATCTAAATGCTCATCACGAATCCAACTGTCGCACGCATGCTATAACATCCTCTTCACCGCTCCCATCATCGCATACCCCTCCTCCGCCTCAACCACGTCCTCAATTCATTTCGAGGATCTCTCCAGAAAGAGGGGAAGATCACCATCCGAGACAACGTGAACGAATGGCTCCAATCCGACCAGATCCCACCCAACACTTGGACGAACAGTTCAAAACAACAGCGGAGATCATATGTCGTATGTTATCTCCATTTTGAGTTGAAACCATCTCTCCCATTTCCAGGTCATTTTGAAGCACTGAAACAGAAGAGAGAAGAGGAAAGAAGGACCAAACCGCAACAGCAAGCTCTTCCGATTTCGTTACCAGTGTCTCATCAGCATACTGTCTCAGAACCTCCACGCAATCGCAAGTTTGGGGAACGTCGTTCCCGTCCTGCCAATTCTCCAAATCTCAACTCGTCGCCTGTTCCATCGTCGTCCGTGCCACTTCCAACAATCTCTCCACCAGTCAATCGTCTCTCAGGGATCGATGACACTCAGCATCAAGGAAGCACAAGAGTTACAGGGGCGAACATATCACTCATTCCCCCAGAATTAATTGCTCAATATTCATCACCCAAACACACTTCACTCTCTCCTTCTCCAGTCCTATCTCCACCTGCCCCCATTCACAATCACGAACAACCACTCCTCAACCACATTCCATCGCAACTACCTGTCTCGACACCTTCCCAACCATCGGAGGTCAGACACATGAATTCTCTGAATATATCTCCAACACGTCATTTTGATATTCCGTCTCTGACACCAACAAGACTCACAAACCAGCCCCAGATCAGCCGCGTCTCTCCTCCTCCACACAACCTTGTAGTTCAATCGCTTTCGCCACCAACGGAAAAACCTCCGCTTCCTCCTCGACAAACAGGTCATTTGATGCCGGCCCCTCTCCCTTATCCCGACCAGAATGATCCCAACCACAGTGGAGTTTTCCCACCACAAATGTATCCATACGTTCAGCCACAACAGCTCCCTGCGCACTATCCCCCTCCCCCAGTCCCGTTGGACAGGCCTCCGACAGTTCCCATTGTTTTCCAACCACCACCCAAATTGGAGCTCAAAGACCGACTACCAACGTGCCGTGAACCTGAAAAGAACATCAGCACGACAGATGGGCATTTGGCAAACATTTCGGGTTTTCACGATCTTCGAAGGTCGATGAAACCATGAGAGACTGAGATCATGTTTCTGGTCTCGATTTTTTTTGTGTTTTTTAATGGATCAATCGAGATGTGAGTTCTTGCACTCTTCACATTTCATTCTCTCTTCCTGCGGTTAATGATCTCAAATTCAAATCGGATTTTTCTGAACCCATAATGTATTTCTCAGAGCTCTGGTCCAGATAATAAGTGGTTTTGTGTCTCTATCTGACGAGTTATGAGAACATCCCCATGATGGTATGTCCTTTCTTCACCGGTCATTATTGGTCGACAATTCAGTGTTCATTAATTGGGGTAGCAATCAATCAAGTCAACTTTGGACATATTCGTGATCTATCAATCACTGTTGAACCTTCTCAAGGATGGCTCTCCATTAAATGATCGTTTGGAGGAGAAAGCAGTCTCATTTCTTGATCCGGTCAGGACGCTCAGATCAATTACATTAGAAGACTTCACTGGTGTCCACACGCGGCTATCACCAAATGACTCCTTGATCGATTTCGTGAAATCGATCAATGTACTCATTTCATAATCCAAACCTCTCATTATCAAAGGAACGATAAAGATGCTGGGATTTCAGATCTCGAATGGTTCTCAACCACACCTCCTGCCACAACATGTTCATCAGGACGTCCTCAACTCGCCTCTCTTCCTCCCTCTCCTCGTCTTTCGTCAGTGATGGCGTTGTGTATGAAACGAGTTAACCGAAGTTGATGGACACATCATCGTGTGCATCGAAGAAGTGAGTCTTCGTCAGTCTGACAGGAGTCTTCTTGTTGTGTCCATCCACAGCGCGAAACAATGACATACACAGAAACGATGCCAGAACCACTCTGTCACACCTTTTTATTGTCCTTTCAAACACCATGTTCTCATTAATTACTCGTTTGCCATCCAAACTTCATCCTGATTCATCGATATTCTCAGTTATCATGATGTGATTTATTGTTCTTCATTTTGGACGATTATTTCATTTCACTCTCAGTATTTCACCAGATCTTGCTTCTGACCCATAACGAGCGATTGATCTCCGTGTCCAAAGGAATGATTACATTTGACACGACGATTAACACCTCCACTGATTTCGCTTGCCCTGGTATCTCTTCACACTACTTTTCATGTTCTCCAGACTGTTCAGCTCTCCTGAATTGGGATAAGACCAAATTTTTGTCGGAAGATGAAAAGATGGTAATTTTTCGATCTCTTGTTGCCACTGTGAAGTTGCAACCTTCACTTGATGACTCTCTGAAATTGAAAGCAGTGGAATTTCTCGGAGCTGTGGTTTATTCAGATAACAAATTGGGTGATTCTAAATGAATTGTTACCCGCGTATTTTCTTCTGCCAGACGTGCAGAAACTCTCTGCAATTTTCAGAGCGCTCATATTCTCCTCCCCTCGACATGATGAAGGTGTTTTTTGTCCTTCTGACTCTTCATACATTCTTTTGTATCTGAGTTCTGCATTCAGTCGACATTTTTCACCCAGACTTGTCTATACCTCCAAACATGTTCAAGTATCTCGTTTTAACACAAACTTTGAAGCGGAAAACCATCGCTTGAACAGGATATATATTCTCATCTTCGCTTTCCAAGTCTTTGTTTCCATCATCTTCGATCCAACAACGAAACTTGACATCTCATTGATTGATTGCAATTTTGAGGTTTTCCAACTCTTTTCCTTCAACTTTCTCATTCAGATCTGGTGATCCCGTTCTTCCCCTCAAACAGTTGACTTGTGAATTCCGATCTTCCTCCCTCTTCTATTGTAACCCTCAAAAATGATATCCATTCACAAATTCGCCTCAAAAATACCATATGAACGTTTTCGGATTCCTTTATGAAGATATTGCCTCTCTGACGCGAGGAAGTCAATCCATGTTTTTCAAGACTTTTTGAATGATTCGTGCTTTTGATTCGCTTTTTTCTCACATTTCCGTTCTTTTATATCGTTTTACACCATCGGTTGATTTTCTGGCACGTTTCGGGGAAATAAATGTGAAAAAAAGCCCCAATCAGAATAGGGCTCTCTCGAACGCGATCAAAACAAAATCTCCAAAATTTAGCACTTTTCTGTCCTGAAAACCTCTGACAGCTAATTCTACAAAAAATTTTTTTTTGAGACGCACCATAGTCTTTTGTAACTTTTCATTTAGAATCACCCAATTATGCAAGGCTTTTATCACCGGTTTTGCATCGACCATTGATGAATCTTCGACAGTTTTCGTACAGTCCATTGCGGTACTCCTTTCCTCACCCAGTAAAGCAATCACCACCGCAGCAATGAAGATGCTCAATTCTCTGATCAATTGGTTATCACGGGAAGTCCATCTTGCCCTTGTCAAAGCTGATCTGATCCCTCAACTCTTCAACACCCTCTGATTTGTTCTCCTCTCAATTTCCATATTCACTGGATTGCTCACGGTTCCTTAATTGGAGCGACGAAGAACCGCAATCTGAAGACGAAGCTTCCGTTGTCTTTCGATCTCTCGTTGCCACCGTAAAGTCCCAACCAGCTCTTGATGACTCTTTGGAAGTGAAAGCGGTGAAATTTCTCAAATGTGTGGATCCACAGGAGATAGAATCAGCAGATGCTTTTCTCAGCAGCTTTGCATCGAATTCTGATAATTCTTCGCCAGAATTCGTACAGTCCATTATGGTGCTGATTTCATGTGTCAGTCAGAACATTACCACTGCAGCAATGGCGATGGTCAGAAATGTGATCGAATGGTGTTCGCATCATCACCGACTTGCCCTCATCAAAGCTGATCTGATCCCTCAAGTCATCAACACTCTCAATCCACAGTCTCTTTCATTTGTAGATGCAGTCGATATCCACATCTACCTCATGACAACCATCCACGAGTCTGTCTGGCTCGCAACTACGGCTGGACTCGACTAAGTCGGAATTAAAGATGACACTGATCATCGACTTGTTCGTGAGACGGTTTTCCAGCAAGTTCTCGTTCCTTCGGAAAAATATATTGGACATTTGTGCCTGAACCGCTTTTCGATCGTCGACGGAGACCAATCCGAGAGTTTTCTGGATCTCCTCGCACAGCTCCTCCAGATATCTCCTTATTATGAACGGACAATGGATTTCATTCTTCATATGCCAGTCATTCCCACGATACCAAGTTGTCTCACATTCTTCGAAAATGAGAACTCTATCTATTGGTTTCTGAATGCAATGATCGATGCCCAGCGTGAATGGAACGAAAAAATGGGAATCGTGCAAAAAATGGGGAGGACCCTCCATCGAATGTTGAGAATGGAGGGCATCGACGATGTGATAGAGGAAAGGCTGCGAAACGACAAAACTGAGTGGGCTGGAGGAATGACCATTGTTGCAAACTCGATTGGATGGAACAACTTGCAGGGCATGAACATTCCGAAACAGAAATAACAACAGACAAGAAACAGATCTCTTGTCGGACTGATTGTGGCTTCCTTTGGACAACAAACACTGTTTGTCTGTGCTCTTTGTCGGCTCTGGCATCACCTCATGGTTGTCCTGCACAAATGGATCCAAAAATTGGATCAATTCAACCATCGTGCACCTAAAACACAACCCAAACCGAGAAATCTCGTGCAATCCTCACAAAACAAGCATTTTGAAGACATTCGAAAGCAATGAATTGACTCCACTCACTCCATCTCCCTGACACCCGCTTCGGACCAACCGATCGCTTGACAGATGCGACAGCAATTCTCGCCACCACTTCTGATTTGCTGAGAATTCGCCTTCATCTTCCACCATCCTTTGACCGCTTTCTTGGAGAATGGAAAAGGAAAGCGAGTTTGGAAGATTGTGCTGAAACACGATTCTTCGTTGTGTCTTCACACTTGATCAGTGCTGCTAGTGTTTCGTTCCTGCTCGTCGAAGTGGAGGGATGGATCTGGACTAGAGGCGAAGAAGAGCGTCTTTTCTTCCATCTGGCTCTCTTACCGTGATGGACGCAGATCTCCCAATGTCCCTGATCCTTTTGATCACCTTCCAGTTTGTGACAGAGTGTGTCATCACCTTGTGGTGTCGTAGGAATGCTGTGTTCGACATCTGTCTGACCCGCCTTTCTTCTGTCGAATGAGACCAGTCCATCAATTCACCGAAATACCTGTTCTGATCGTCGTTCTCTGCCGTTCTGCTCAACCGCCGATGGTATCTATTCACTCGCTCCCCCTCTTTCTCGCAATCGCAAGTTGTCTCTCATCGTTTTGGGACGAGTGGTGGATTGTGGATGTGCTGAAGGAATGATGGATGCTCGGACGAAACGTGAACACAGGAGGAATGTGGTCGGGGAATGGAACAGGGCTTTTGGGTGGCTGAGAGAAGTGAGAAAACTCGCATTTCCCAACGACTTCGCCAGAATACTGCCAATACACGATTGTCAGGACGTCCACAACACCCCCCTCTTCCTCCCTCTCCTTGTCCTTCGTCAGTGATGGTGTTGTGTTTGGAGCGAGTTGACCGAAGTTGATGGACACATCATCGCGTGTATCGAAGAAGTGATTTTCGTCAATCTCACAAGAGTCTTCTTGTTGTGTCCTTCCACAGAGTGAAACAACGACATGCACACAAGTGAAGCCAGAACCACTCAGTCACACCTTTTGTCGTGGTTTGAAACGACTTGTTCTCATCAATTGCTCGTTCTCCGTCCAAACTTCATCTTCGCTCATCGATTCTCTCACTCATCATGATTTGATGTTTTGTTCTTCCATTTTGGACGTCTATTTCATCGAAATATCATTGTTTCACTGATTCCTTCTTCTGACCCATAACGAGCGAATGAACTCCGCATCCGAAGCAATGACCGTGATTGACACGACAATTTACACCTCCACTGATTCCACTCGCCATAACATCTCTTCCCACTGCTTTTCATCGTCTGTAGATCGTTCTCGTTTCCTGGATTGGGATGAAGAAGAACCTGAATCTGAACAGGAAAAGGCAGTAATCTTTCAATCACTCGTTGCTACAGTGAAGATACAGCCCGTCCTTGATGACTCTCTGGAAGAGAAAGCAGTGCAATTTCTGGAATCTGTGGATCCACAGGATATCGAATCAGCAGATGCTTTTCTCCGCAGCCTTGGGCACACCACTGATGAATCTTCGAAAGACTTCGTGCAGTCCATTGTGGTGCTCGTTTCTTCACCCAGTCAAGCAATCACAACAACTGCAATGAAGATTCTCGAGAGTCTATCCATTTCGTGTTCAGCCCGAGTTTTCTATCCCCTCGTCAAAGCTGATCTACTCCCTCAACTCATCACATCTCTCAATCCACTGTCTCTTTCTTTTGCAGAAGCAGTCGGTATCCACACCTGTCTCATGTCAATCATCTCCTCAACTGTCTGGCTGACAACTCCGACTGGACTCGAACATCTCGGAATTGAAGATGAGAGCGGACAACAGACTGTTCACAAGACGGTACTGAAGCAAGTTCTAATCCCTTCGGAGAAGTATATTTGTCATTTGTGTGCGAACCGCTTTTCGATCGTCGATGGAGACCTACCAAATGAGTTCATGACGATCCTTGCCCAACTCCTCCGAATATCTCCATCTTACCAACCGACAGCGGAAATCGTTCTTCATATGCCAGTCTTTCTCACAATTCCAAGTTGCCTGACATTCTTCGAAAAAGATTTCCCAATCTGGGATTTTCTGTCTAGAATGAACAATGCCCAGCGTGAATGGAACGCAGAAAGAGGAGAAGTGCAACAGACGCGGAAGAAAGTGCTTCAAATGTTGAGAATAGAGGGCATCGAAGATGTGAGGGAGGTAAAACTCCGAAACGACAAAAGCACCCGTCCAGGAAGTGATATTGTCTTCTACTCGATCAGATGGAACAATTTTCTCGGGATGAACCTTTAAAAACAGGAATAGTAACAAACAGACACCCGTGAACATTTCGAACTGTTTATGGCTTCTTGTGGACAGCAAACACTGTTTGTGTGTGATCGTTGTTGACTCTGACATCACTTCAAGGTTTCTTTTGCCGGAACGATTGGGATCCTCCCTCGTCTATCTCGCTCGATGTTTGCCACACTCTCTTTCACCTTCGCCGCCACTCTCGCGCTTCCGAAGACGATTCGGAAAGGTCGGCAGCTGTCGTCGCTCAATTCACGGCCATTCTCGATCCCTGCTCCGTCGCCACCCACACCCTCCCACTCCCCTCTGCCTCTCCCTCACCACCCACACCCTCCCACTCCCCTCTGCCTCTCCCTCACCACCCACACCCTCCCATTCCTCTCTGCC
Organism: Blattamonas nauphoetae; assembly: GCA_033064195.1. Taxonomy (NCBI): domain Eukaryota; phylum Preaxostyla; order Oxymonadida; genus Blattamonas; species Blattamonas nauphoetae. Next base: position 42,936 of record JARBJD010000278.1, on the reverse strand, counting down.
TCTCCCTCACCACCCACACCCTCCCACTCCCCTCTGCCTCTCCCTCACCACCCACACCCTCCCACTCCCCTCTGCCTCTCCCTCACCACCCACACCCTCCCACTCCCCTCTGCCTCTCCCTCACCACCCACACCCTCCCACTCCCCTCTGCCTCTCCCTCACCTCCCACACCCTCCCAGTCCTCTCTGTCTCTCCCCTCCCCACACTCGCTATCGAGCGTCCTTTTGGCTGTCATTCGAAGCACAAGCAATACTGGCCTCGACAATCTTCCTCGTTCGCTTTCTTTGACTCGTTCTCGAGTTCTTCACCGCTCACTCCTCTCTTTCTTTGTAATCTCGGATTGCGCTCCAAATTGAAGGGAAATAAAGTATGGACGAGGGAAGGGGACGAGAACCTGCAGAGAAGAGGGGAAGGACGAAACAGTAAGAGCGACAGGACGACTGGAAATGGCTCGATGATGGACAAGCATGACGGATCCTCCTGACATGGATGTGAGGGAGAGAAGCGAGAAGAGAAAGAACGAGAGGAGGAAGTGCAGGACTTCACTCCCGCTCATCTCTCAGCCTGTCTCCACAGCGACAGCAGACGAAGCTCGGTGTCGTATTGCGTCGTTCTCACCGACAACATCGCAACTGATCACTCTTCCCCAAAGCCAACTCCAACCGCATTCGAGGGATGAACGAGATTGTGGTTGGCTGACTTGGGTGGAAGGAACACAAGCGAACACGGCAGCATGCTGACAGAACGCCGACACAGCCGACCATGCGGCTTGCAATGAAGTCTACGCAGTGACCACACTTCTGGCCGGATCCACAAGACATCGTCGCCTTCGCTCACTCCATGTGTCAATACAATCCAGAGATTCCATGGGCAGCTGACGCCCCTTCTCTTTATTTCATCTCGTATCTCAAATACTACTCTCTCCCATCGTTTGGCCATCAAGAGATCCAAAACGTGCATATCTGTCTTCTTTCGCAACTCGACGTCACACTATCCTTTTTATGTCTGCGCTGCCCATCTTTCTCGCTTTCTCGAGCCTTGAATCGACTGCAGAATCCCACTTGTCACTTCCAGTTTCTGTTTTGGCAGTCACGATGTTGCTCGAACTGAATATGAACAATCGAGGACAAAGCGTGTCGATGATGATTTTTCCTCGACAGATGAGAATGGAAGACTTGGCGGACACTATCGAAGGAAGGCTGCTGACCGATCGCAAAGGAGATTGGGGAGGAGGAGTTATGTCGAACTGGATGGTGTTGAACTTGGTTGGACTGACCGATGGACAGTTTGGATGGATGACGACAGTGGCCAGGCAAGTTCCAGCGTGGTCGACACCCGCTTCTGATAGCTTCAGCTGTCTCGTCGATGACGACACGTCTTTGTGAGCAGAAGAAACAGCCAGCTGGGCACGAGCCTTCCAGAACAGGAATTGAAACCGACAGGAACCAGCGGACATATTCATTCCTGGGCCGCCTCTCCGAAGGAGACATCTGGCAGAGCAGGACAGATTGTTGAGAAAGCCAGCACTTCGATTGAGAATGACGTTTGACTCGCGCTGTGAGTAAACTTTCAAGAACTGATGATGATCATCTTCCTTGTCGGGATATCTGGAGGTTTCAGAATGATCTTTGTGGATTCTGATTGGATCACTCAAACGGTGGACGATGTTGTGCCGGATATCCACTATCGACCTGATTCATTTGTCGTTCATCACCATTGTCATGTCAACCTTCATTTTTTCGTTTACAGACTTGCTCTTCATTCACGGATTTCCCTCAATCTTCGTTGTCTGATCTCTTTGTTCATTTTCGACGGGACTTTCATCTCAAACTCTTTGTATCTCTCGACTATTTCCTGACCCATAAAGAGTGATTGATCTCAGAAAGTACCAGAATGACTCCGTTTGACACGACGATTAACACATCCCCTGGTTCTCTTTGCCCTGGTATCTCTTCACATCGTTTATCATCTTCTCCAGACTGTTCTGATTTCGTGTGTTGGGATGAGAAAGAAACTGGAACTGAAGATGAAAAGGCCGTTGTCTTTCGATCTCTCGTTGCCACGTTGATGTTACAGCCTACACTTGATGTGTCTCTGGTAGGCTTGTCTGACCGGCCAAAAGTGTCGGTCAGTGTCAGTTCAAAAAACTTCAAAGGGTCAGATCTCGATATATCTTTTAATTGTGAGCTATTTCCCTAAAAGTCGAAACTCGGCAAAACTACATGTCCAGAGAATCTTCCTGAAACCGTTTGATAGCCTCATTTCTTTTGTTTGTGCAATGCACATCTTGATCACCATCTTTATGAATATTTAGAGCTCAATAGTCTCACTATATTCTTCTCTACCTTATTCATGCATTTGAGACGCTTATTTCTCTCTTTTTCTGCCACCTTCTCATTGTTCTTTAGAATACACGCAGATCCAACCTCTCCCTCGTCTTCTTCAAAGCTGTCTCGTCTGATAGCGTTTTTGCAAGCCCAACTATCAGAGACGGAAGATACGGACTTGATAATCACCAACTGCAGCTATTCCAGCTGTTGGGAAGGTTCAGATCGAAAGCAAATCACAAGGCTCAACTTTGTTCGTTTCGAACGAGCGAATCTGCTTATTTGTCACTATTATCTGTGAAGACTTTGGTATCATGCATCATTCTTTATTCATCACATCACTTTTCTTTCTTATTGTTGCTCAGAAACGAAGATATCATCGATCCACTGTCAGTCGCACCCGATTGGAGAATACAAGATACCAAATGTACAATCTCCTCCCCCGACTCATTAAGAAAGTGAAAAAACTCGGTTCTATCTTTCTTTTTAGGAATTCCAGTTTCACTGATGTCAAACTGAACTGCGTCCAAAAATATCACATTTTCTCAGTCGTAGACGTGAAAGAAGCAATAGAGGAAAAACCTGCAGCAGAAGAAGAGTCACGACAGATGAAACAAGCAGTTGTTCAATCTGTCTCGATGTCTGTCGCACTCTCAATCACATCCTGCGACACTCTGGCCCTCTCTGGTCTTCTCTTCGAAAACTGTGCTGGGCAGTCGGCCTCGTCGCTCTTCATCGATTCATCGTCGAGTGTCTCCCTCACCACTCCCATCGCGTCGTCGTTCAGCGTCTGTTCATCACCGCGTTCTTCAGTCAATGGAGACATATCAACTGTCTTTCTCCCTCACGCAGCGTCCATCACAATCGACCCAGAAGATGGAACAGACGAGCAGTTCTGCTGGTCAACAAGTGTCGGGTGTCAATCGCTCTCTCCATCACCAGCAAGAAGACCATCACTGTCACTGGGTTGGGTTCAGCACGTTCGCTGATGGTCATGCAATCGACCGCTCAGAGCTTTGCTCATCTTACTGATGGCTCTCTCTCGCTCACCTCACTCGGCTTCACAGAAACAGCTTCACAGATTGGAGTATCTCGGCAGAAGTCGTTCTTCGATGTGAAAGGTGGATCTCTTCGTCCCGAATGCGTCGAATTCGTCCCTCCTTCATTCTCTGGAACCAGCAGCTTCGTCAAGATGAGTGGAGCGTGGATACTGTCGCTGAAGAGTGTTTTCATCTCTCGCGAATCGTTCTCGTCTGGGGATGTTGTGATGAAGAGTGTGTCGATCAGCACAGCTGGGATGACTGGAAGTCATGAAGTGTTTCTGGAGGGACAAGTTGTGGGAGCTGTCATTTCTGATGATTGGACGAGTCTGATTGGGACGAACACCACGATGACTAAAGCTCAGTTGGAGCAAGTTTTTTTGGTCAGATTCGATAAACACGACGAACATCGGACCGCTTGGGTATCATTTGTATCCACACACGAATGGAGCTGTGTTTATGTCGGAAGGGTTCTGGGATCATGGAAAGTGTGGTCAGGAGCGTCTTCCTTGCTCGTCACTCGATTTCGCCTTCTCGCTGCTCACTCACACGAAGACCGAAATCAGCCTGGGCTCAAACATCACTCTCTCAACTCTTCTCGAATGCCCTGAGACAGGTGCGTCGATCTCTTCGTCTTCTGAGGCATCACTGCTTTTTGAATCTGATGGACAGATAATTGTGGAAGTTGGCTCACTCACTTTGTCGTCGATTGACATCACACTTCCCTCATCGCTCTCACAGTCTCTGCTCGTTGTGAAAGGAAGCACACTGACCCTCTCCAGCACAGTGACAATCACGACCCCTCCCTCAGCCGCTCACACGGCGTCGCTGTTCAAGATTGAAGGAGGGAGACTCGCACTATCAGGAACCGTGTTCGATTTCGCTGTTCGCTTCTCGTCGTCGTCATCTCTTCTCACTCAAACGGGAGGGAACATTGAATTGAGCACTATTGCGTTGTCGTCGCTCACATTGACCTCGGCAAGTATGATCACAATGGAAGGAGCATCGACAATGTATGTGTCTACTGGCTGTGAATTCAAAACGATCTCTGGCAGACAGAAAGTGGAGGAGGGGCGTTCCTGAGCACAAATGGAAACAACAACCAGATTGTGTCAATTACAAACTGCTCGTTCGAGTCGGTGTCGTCGGAGGGAGATGGAGGAGTGATTCTGGCTCAGCTGGGAGCAGGATCGAAACTGACGGTTGCAGACACGACATTCAAATTGTATTCGTCGTCTGGGAAGGGAGGAGCTTTGTCGATTGTGCTCTCATCGACAGGTTCATTCGCTGTTGAAGCAGGGACGTCATTCGAATCATGCTCAGCGATTATGAGTGGATCTGCAGTGTTTGTGGAAGCACAGTCACTGGCCTCAGCCATCACCAAAACAAGCATGACATTCCTCTCGCCTTTCCCACTCACTCCAACGGCAGCGCCGGTGGACATGCATCGAGGATGGAACACAGTGAACTCGTCAGACGATATTCCTCTTGTGCTGTTCCTGGCTGATGTGAGATCGACAGGATTCGCAAGTTCGAGTGGGTCCGATGGGGAGCTATGTGGCTTCTCTGTGAATCCTTGCTCGTCAATCGATCTTGTTCAGACCCGACTAGCAGCGAATGACTCGAAAACGGAAGGAAAGCTGAATCCGATCACGCTCGAACTCCAAACTGCTCTTGACCAATCGACGCCGTTTTCGTGTGGTGGACACAAAGCGATGATCACTGGAAACACAATCACACTCTCGAAGACGGGTCAGTTCACAACATCCTCAGCCGAATCTGTCCTGACTCTCTCCTCGCTAACCATCCTCTTCGCCTCTTCGCAGACCAAACCAGCCATTTCAGTGTCGTTGGGGAAGATTGTGGTTTCTGGTTGAACAATCAGGAATGGAGATGCAGACATTCCTGCCGTGTTTGGATCGGTTTCGGGAGGGCTGTTGGAACTGAGTGGGACGAACACGATGAAATTGGTGTCCCCTTCCTCCTCGCTCTTCGATGTGACATCTGGGACTCTGAAGATAGAATCAGGAACGGCACTGACTCACTCAACCACACAACGGACATCATCTCTGTTCGTTCGGAATGGAGGATCGACTCTCTCCTCGACAGCCTGAAGTGGATTGTTCAGATCTCGTCCACTCAACTCAAAGCAAGACAAATATAAGCGAGGAACTGATCCAATATGGCAGCTATCACTTTTTTATTGAGAGAGGATGTTAAGCTCGATCTTGTGCCCGTAACTGTTTTTTCTGAACATTTGAGGAATTACTCTCCGAAAAAAAGAGTGATAGAGCTGAAGTGCAATGATAATAAATCAATTGTGGCATATCCGAAGGAAATTCAAGGATTCTTTGGTTAATGATTCGAATTTCGGTTGTTTTGGAAACCACTTCGGAGAAACGATATCTCTCGACTATGGGTTCAGAAATTTCTCCGGTCAGTGACCGTCAGTACTTTTCGGTGAAAACTGACCGGTCAGTGCCGGTCAGCCATGCCTAGTCTCTGGAAGAGAAAGCTGTGAAATAGCTAACATCTGTGGATCCACCGATTCGAGAATCAGCAGATGCTTTTCTCCTCAGCCTTGGGCGAACCACTGCTGATTCTTCAACAGACTTCGTACAGTCCATTGGGGTGCTCATTTCTTCTGCCAGTCAGGCAATCACCACAGCAGCAATGAAGATGCTGGATAATCTGATCATGAATATGTCAGCTCAAGTCCGACTCTCCCTCGTCAAAGCTGATCTGCTCCCTCAACTCATCACAACTCTCAATCCACTGTCTCTTTCTTTTGCAGAAGCAGTCGATATCCACACCTGTCTCATGGAAACCATCACCTATTCACTCTGGCTCGCAACTCCGTTTGATCTTCCACTTCTCGCATTGACAGATGACAATGAACAACAGACTGTACCCGAGACGATTTTTCAACAAGTTCTCGTTCCTTCGGAGAAGTATATTTGGCATCTGTCCGTGATCCGCATCTCGATCATCAGTCATTCCGGCTTCCGGTATTTGGTTCTAAAAAAAAACGAGAAAGGGGTGATCAACCAGACCGAGCTGTCAATTCCATTTCTTTTTATCATTCTTCAATCAAACAGCAGGAAAGACCAGTAATTATTGAACAAGTGATGCTAAAATGAAAATAAAGCAATCGTTAATTTGGCTTGGGTCCGCATGTCCTGCCTGTCCTGTCCTACAGGACAGCCAAAAAGAGGAGGACAATTTGGATAAAAGTGCTGATGACAGGAATTGAACCAGTTTCCTGCTTCGTCTGTCTGTGAAAAGCAAAAATGAAAAATGAGGAGAAAGATGAGTGAATTATGCACATTTTTTATTTTAAAATCATTTCAATACTGTTTTTTTCACACTATTTTGATGATAATCGGGAAAGTTGTCCAAAAGCGGTCGATCCGCCCACCATAGGACAATCATAGGACAATCCTAAATCGGGCTCAAACCATAGGACATGAAAGCTTTTTGAGACATTCACAATACTTGCGTCAGAATTTCACAATAAAATCGAGGGAGGACAATTGTCCTGTCCTGTCCTATCGTGTCCTATGGTGGCCCGATCTGTCCTATCAAACCATCATTTTTCTCAAACGCACCTCAACTCTGCTATTTGGCTCTTTTGTCTCCGGAGACTGAGTTACATAGATGCCCTGCATGATCTTTTCTATTCATTTTACTCTTAATGATCACTCTCCTCTATTTTAGACTTTGGATCGCTCGATCGATCTGACCGTTGAACATGTCTAACTGAAAGACTATTTAAGGAGATAACGACAGTAGTCTGCTCTTACATTGTTTTCTATTCTCTTCTTTCTCTTCTTCTCAAATATCAATGCGAATAGTACTCATCTTCATCACACAAGCTTGAAATCCTGAGGATCATGTGATATGTCCACTCAACTATGTACCAGTATCCATTTTTCATGTTGTAGTCATCCTCTTGATCTAGATCTCTTCTATGTCTTCGAAATTGAACTCTTGATCGACAAGAAAAATGAGCTGATTGTGTTGACATCAGGACACTCAGTGATTCCATGTCGCGACAATTGTATCGACCGTTCTTTTGATCAATGTCTCGTTCTCTCGTTTCAGTGTCAAGGAAACAACTGGAACTCTTCATTTGAAACCACTTCCTTTGAAAGGGTTGCCTTTTCACTCTGAACTTATCATGCAACGCAGTTTTTGACGTTTCGAATGAAGCAACACACTCAAATTGGTGAAGTCCTTTCATATTTCGATTTCAGATCATGTCAAACAGTATGTCCATCTCCAAACTTTATCTCAACAAAACATCAACCTCTCCCGTTCTTTAGTTTCGTTCATCCATCTGAACTCATATCAAGAATCATTTTGTGTTTGGATATCTTCAGATATAGTCAAGATATCATCCCTGAATCTCGCAAATCGATCAACACGAAAACGAAGGGTCAAAAACCGATATAAGAACGGACAGCGTGAGAGAAGAGAAAGATACAGATGAGAGACAAACGACAGATGTGTATCAAATTCAAACTGAGCCTGGATGAAAGCCAAATCACGCAGAACTGAAATGCACGTGAGACCGATCCCAAAATGGATCCTCCCGGCCGGTCGGCAAACAAATCAAGGACGCCTCCTCCAATATCAAACCAATACGGAGATGGCTCTGATACATGCGCCCAATTCGGAGTCGGAAATCCAAGGATCTGTCGAGCCACATTCTCCATTGCGGATTAACACCGACAGTTGCTCTCCTGCGCCAGATGGAATCATCGGATATTGACTACCAGATTCAGCAATTATATGGCAGCATGAGTATGTGCGTTTTAAACAAGGATGAATCTACAGCTGAACTTCGAAACAAAATGCGAGAAAAATGGGAACGAGAGCGGAAAAGGAGGGAACAGCGGAAACAAGAGTACTCTCAACAACCAACTTTAGACTATTTTCCTATTGGACTAGGCGGAGGAGGAGCACAATTGAGAGACGAGAATGGTCGGATCGTCATCGCAAAATATGTACCTTCTGGTCGTCAGTCCACAATCAACAATCATCCAGCTCATGAAAAATCCCAATTGAACACAGTACCTGCTGACAGAATCCCCCAGCAGGATAGACAACCTCACAAAGAGGGACCTGACATCAGACATCTAACTGTGCCGATGGAGAAGAGAGAAATGGTCACTGATGCTGTTGAACGTGTCACAGATAATGTTCCAAGTGGAAACATGAAGAAATTGGAGCAAGAAGTCGAATTGTCGAGATGAGCGTCGAGATCAAGCGGCAACTCGAAAACGGATGATTGTGATAGAGAAAGCCCGGATTCGCGAAGAAGAGCGAAGAATGGAAGAGTCGGCACGGAATTACAACCTGTGCGGACGGAAAGGGGGAACAACACCGCTGAAAAGACGAAACGGGAAGATCACGTGATTGCCACGTGAAGGCGAGCTGAAACGGAAGAAGCAAGAAGTGGGGAACGAGGAAAGGGAAGTGGAAGAGATGGGAGGGATGGTGAAGGAGATAGGATGTAGAGAAAGAGGGATGGGAGAGAAGAGCGAGATTCGGAAGAGACAATCGTTGGAATTCAGGGAGGAGCTTCGAATGCAAATTGAAGAGAAGAAGAGAGAGCGAGAAGAAGAGAGGAAGAAGGCGAGACAGGACGAGGATGAAGAAGAAGGGGATGGAGGTGTGATCTCTCATTTCTTCATCATTTTTTCTTTCTTTCTCTTCTATCACAGAACACCACTCCTCACAAACAACGAGGGACGATGCGAATCAACGGCGAGCCGGTCTCTCTCTCTCAGACGACTCAAACCAAGCCCACAATCACCGTTCTGGATCCAGTTGTGGTGGTTTCAACTCGAGAAGAGAAGCAACAGACTCAACAACAGAAGGAGTTCATGGTGGAGGATGGAGGAGAGCAGACATTGAACGAGGACACAGTCGATCCGGATGTATTGTGTGTCTCGTAGAAACATGACAAGCTACGTCGAGTGAAACAGGCACGAGGACGGCCGAGATCGACAGAGGAAAAGAAGAAGGAACATTTCCTCTCACGATTCTTGTTCTAGCAGCCCTTCCTCCTCAGACAGTGATCCGGAATGTGTCGCGTCGTGTGTCTCTTCCTGTTCCTAAAGCGCTCGTTGTAGTCGCACACATCAGCACCACCGTGCACACCAATACGCTCAGAGAAGGAAGAAGCTGAGAAACAGAGACAAGATGAACCCGCCTTTGGTGACGAACTGACACACAAAGAAGATGAACCCACACGACAAGCGGCGAGGGATATAACAGACAACCAATGCTATCAGAGATTCACGAATGAAGTGGCAGCAGAGAAGCGAACTACGAGTTTACAACTCTCCTTCGGCTAATCTGGTGTGTAGGTGATCTCACATTTATTAGAACCACATTTATGCCGTTCAAGTTGCTCAGTTTTGTTTTAAAGGTGATCAGGAGAGAACGTTTTGAAAGTTTAGTGTTGATCGAACCATCAAAAAAGGAAATTGACCTGATCGAACTTGATTCATCCTTTAAGCTTCTGATTCGAAAAAAATGAACGTAGAACTGCATTGTGTGCTGTTGGAATCATGCTACACATCGTATCACGTCATCTACATACTTTTTTGAACAGAACCCTCTCATCGCCTAATTAAGCGCCAATCGTTAATGGGTTCAGATTGAGATTAATCCATAATTTCAACTTGAGTCTAGTTGAGCAGACTCCATACCGTCTTCAGCAGGAAGAAATTGAAATTGAGGAACAAACAACCATCTCGTGTGATCATATCAATGTCACCCACTGCTCTATTTTTTTATTTTTCTGAAATTCGCGGATAAATTGAGATCAACCCTTTCCTTGAAAAAAATGAGAACCAAATACCGGAAGCCGGAATGACTGATCGATGGTGACCAATTTGGGTATTTTCTGTCACTTTTCGCTCACCTCCTCGAAATATGTCCATATCATCAGCCAACGATGGATTTTGTTCTTCGTATGCCAGTCGTTTTCACAATCCCGAGCTGTCTCGCAAGCTTCGAAAATGAAATGCCAATCATTTATTTTTTGCTCGACATGAACAAAGCCCAGCTGGAATGGAACAAAAGAAGGGGATTAGTGCGACAGATGGGGAAGAAAGTGCTTAGGATGTTGAGAATGGAGGGCTTCGAAGATACAATTGAGGAAAAGTTGCAAAGCGACAAAAATGGAGACATCGGGGGATGGATTGTTGGCTACTCGATCATTTGGAGCAACAGAGAGGGCATGAACGTTCCAGAACAGGAATAGAATCAGTCCAGAACCAGCGAACTTTTCGAACTGTTCCTGGCTTCTTTTAAACAGCAAACACTGTTTGTATGTGATCTTTGTGGACTCTGGCATCATCTCATGGTTTGGTTTGCCGGAAAGATTGGGGTTCACTCTCGCCAGTTTCGCTCAACTGTCGCCACACCCTCCATCGCCATCGCCGCCTCTCTCGCCCTACTCGTTTCAAAAAAACAATGCGTTGCTCGATAGATCGATTGTTCCGATTGGTGGGAGTTTGTATTTGCGTGATTATTCGGTGATTATTCTCTCAAGTGGAGCTCTCTGGATCTCCCTCGCTCTTCAACTGATCCTGCTGAAGACGATTCAGAAGGAGCGGAAGATGTCGGCGCCGATTTCATGACCGTTCTCGGTCACTGTTCAGTCACCACCCACACCCACTCCCCTCTGCCTCTCCCTCACCACCCACACCCTCCCACTCCCTCTGCCTCTCCCTCCCTCCCCCACCCTCCCACTCCCCTCTGCCTCTCCCTCTCCACCCTCACCCTCCCACTCCCCTCTGCCTCTCCCTCACCACTCACACCCTCCCATTCCCTCTGCCTCTCCCTCACCACCCACACCCTCCCACTCCCTCTGCCTCTCCCTCGCCACCCACACCGTCCCACTCCCTCTGCCTCTCCCTCACCACCCACACCCTCCCACTCCCCTCTGCCTCTCCCTCACCACCCACACCCTCCCACTCCCTCTGCCTCTCCCTCACCACCCTCCACTCCCCTCTGCCTCTCCCTCACCACCCACACCCACACCCTCTGCCTCTCCCTCACCACTCACACCCTCCCCTCTGCCTTTCCCTCCCCACCCACACCCTCCCACTCCCTCTGCCACTCCTCTCCACCTCACCCTCCCACTCCCTCTGCCTCTCCCTCACCACCCACACTCACACCCCTCTGCCTCTCCCTCACCACTCACACCCTCCCACTCCCCTCTGCCTCTCCCTCACCACCCACACCCTCCCACTCCCTCTGCCTCTCCCTCACCACCCACACCTCCCACTCCCCTCTGCCTCTCCTCCCCACCCACACCCTCCCACTCCCTCAGCCTCTCCCTCACCACCCACACCCTCCCACTCCCCTCTGCCTCTCCCTCACCACCCACACCCTCCAACTCCCCTCTGCCTCTCCCTCACCACCCACACCCTCCCACTCCCCTCTGCCTCTCCCTCACCACACACATCCTCCCAGTCCCTCTGCCTCTCCCTCACCACCCACACCCTCCCAGTCCTCTCGCCTGATTCTGTCACCGTTCCTGATTTGTCCCCAATTTGTCCCATTCTCGACCTGTGTCCCCTCTCGACGCCCTCACAGCCGTGCCTAGTTGTCGTGACCGCTTGTGAGTGCTCTGATCGTCGAATGGACGCTTTTGTTGGTTGGGCTGCTCGGATGGTCGCATTGTGGACTGAAACTGAGGAAGAACAAGAAAGAACACAAGCGATGCATGACTGAGCTGTCGCTGTTTCGAAAGCACGCTTTGGAAGTGATCGTGAGGCTGACATCGCACACCAAGTTGATCTCGAACGAACTCATCGAATGTCATGATTGGAAGACACGTACAACTCGCTCAGAGTGATTGGTGTGGTGAAGTGAGATGAAAGATTGGGAATGAGAATGCAGATTGGGGAACTGCGAATGGCACGCTCCTCTTGCTGTGACTGAATGAGACTGGAAATGAAGATTGGAATGAACAGAAGGGAGTGCTTCGTTCTTCATGTCGGATGGTCAACGAACCATCGATCATTCGACTCTCGCTGTCTGCTCATCCACTCCCTCGTCCCCCACTCACATCCTCCTCTCTCCTCGTCTGTCTTCTTGCTGTCTGCTCGTTCAACTCGTTCAATGCCTTTCCTCCCTCACTCCGGACTCCATCACTCACTAACGAGAATGGAGAACATGAAACACTCGACCGAACTACGATTTGACAGAAATGGACAGATTGAGGGGAGTTCGCATTGCATGATTGACGAAACGATGAAATGTTTGAACGAAGACACTCGCCGTGGAGGGGGAAGAGTCAGCCGATGAACGAGACGAGAGAAAGGCGAGAATGCCGACGTCCAGGTCTGTCTGCAATCTCCTCCACATCGTTCATCTTGTCGGTGAGGTCGTCCACACATGAGGAATTGCGTGTCCCGACGTCTTCACCAGAGTGCTGCCAGAACACAATTGTGTGGTTGTCCTCCGCACGCCTCTCCTCGTCCTTCGTCAGTGATGGTGTTGTGTCTGGAACGAGTTGACCGAAGTTGATGGACACAACATCGTATGTGTCGAAGAAGAAGCACTGTTTTCTCAGTCTGACAGGAATCTTTTTCTGCTGTCCTTCCACGAAGCGAAACAATGGCGTGCACACAAGCGATGTCAGAACCACTTTTTCACACCTTTGTGTCGTTGGTTGAAATGACTTGTTCTCATCAATCGCTCATTCTCCATCCTCCTTTCCTCTCGATTCATCGATTTTCTTCCTTCTCATGATTTGATGTTTCTTTCTTCCTTTTGGACGATCATTTCATCACAATGTCTTTGTTTCATCAATTCTTGTTTCTGACCCATTACGGATAATTGATCTCCGGAACCTGAGGGAATGGGTGCTGAAAAATCGAAGATTGATGCATCCACATATTATCAGTGCCCTGGTATATCTTCCCACTACCTTTCATCGTCTGTAGATCGTTCTCGTTTCCTGGATTGGGATGAGGAAGATCTTGAGACTGAAGACGAAAAGGCCATTGTCTTTCAATCACTCGTTGCCACATTGAAGCTTCAACCTGCACTTGATGTATCGTTGGAAGCAAAAGCAGTAAAACTTCTCGAATCTGTGAATCCACAGCATATTGATTTGGCAGATGCTTTTCTCGGCAAGCTTGCATCATTCTCTGATGACTCTTCTCCAGACTTCGTACAGTCCATTGTGGTGCTCATTTCCTCACCCAGTCAAGCAATCACAACAACTGCAATGAGGATACTCGAGAGTCTATCCTTGTGGTGTTCGGCTCAAGTTTTCTATCCCCTCGTCAAAGCTGATCTGATCCCTCAACTCGTCACCACCCTCAATCCACTGTCCCTTTCATTCACCGACGCTGTCGATATCCACACCTCTTTCATGAGGAGCATCCGCGAATCTCTCTGGCTGACATCTCCGAATGGACTCGAACATCTCGGAATTGAAGATGAGAGTGGACAACTGACTGTTTACAAGACGGTCTTGAAGCAAGTTCTTGTTCCTTCGGAACAATATATTTGGCATTTGTGCGTGAACCGCTTTTCGATTATCGATGGAGAGCTATCCGAGATTTTTCTTGCACTTCTCGCAAGACTCCTCCAAATATGTATATATTATCAACCGACAGCGGAAATCGTTCTTCGTATGCCAGTCTTTCTCACAATTCAGAGCTGTCTCACCTTCTTCGAACGTGATAGCTCAATCTGGGATTTTCTGTATAGAATGAACAATGCCCAGCGGGAATGGAACAAAAATCGTGGAGAAGTGCGACAGATGTGGAAGACAGTGCTTCGAATGCTGAGAATGGAGGGCATCGAAGATGCGATAGAGGCAATGCTGCAGAACGATAAAAACACACCCTCTGGAAGTAATATTGTTTGTTACTCGATCAGATGGAACAACTTATTGGGCATGAACCTTCCGGAACAGGAATGGTAACAGACAAGAACCAGCGACAGTTTCGGACTGTTCCTGGCTTCTATTGGACCGCAAACACTGTTTGTGTGTGATCTTTGTGGACCCTGACATCACCTCATGGTTTCTTTTGCGGGAACGATTGGGATTCTCTCTCGCCAGTCTCGCTCGATGGTCGCCACTCTCTCCTTCTCCTTCGCCGCCACTCTCGCACTGCTCACCCTGCTCGTTTGCGGAAGACACTGCGTACATCGATCGTCTGTTGGTGATGATTTTGGATTTCAACAATCATCTGCAGACTTTTGAGACTGATCTCATCGATCTCAGCTTTTTTGATCTCAGACAATAACTAGTGTTCAAATTCTCATAAAACTCGAAATAACGAAGTAAAAGACCCGCTATCCGTGTTGAATTGTGTTTATAAGCACTTTCATTGAAATATCGAGATGAATCGTCCCACAATAATTCTTCATCTCGATCTGATTGAAGAACTGGATGAATCACGCTTGTTTATCAAATAATTTATTAATTCCACCGCGACAGATCTCCTTTACCATGTCTCGACGATTATTTCTCTCTTAGAGTGATTTATTCAGCAGGTTAACATTCGTTGTTCAATTGTATATTAGTCTTCGAGATTTCTACTCTTTATCACGATCCTCAGTCCTATTTTGACTTGGTTAATCTGTACTTTCCACTATTTTATCTCTTTATTTCCATCTCTACCAGATAATCTGTCAGTGACCAGTGAGATCACAAATGACACGTCAAAGCTGCCTCTCGAATGACCCCTACTCGTTTCTGCGGACTCTCCTCGTATGTTTGGAATTCCCTGATTGCTGGTGCAGGCGAACAGATTCTGCAATCACCTCCGATCGTCCAGAAATGGTTTGCTGTTTTGGGTTGGTCGTTCTCTACGCGGCTGTCTTTGACTGTCACATCGTCAACCGTCCTCTCTCCAAACTATTCCTTGCGTCCCTGAACGATGCATTGTTACCAGATTATCTTTCCCATTCTCGACTTTTGAACATCTCCAAAACAATTCTCGTTTATCTCGTCGAAATGGGATGTGCCCCGCATTCTCACCCTCCACAGCCACCTCCGATCTGTTTCATGATAATCCAGTCCCTTGACTGTCATCTGAGTCTTAAATCTCGTTCCTGCAACCGAGCCACAAACAGCCATCCGAAATCGAAGAATCCAAACACTCTTGAAGAGAGTGTTGGTCCACATGGCGACAACTCTGCATGATACATTGTCAGGGATGAATCAACTTGTTCAACAGCCGGCTGCGGCCGTTCAACTGCGAGCTAACGGTCCGAAGCGAAAAGGAGTGTCAATACATCCCGCAAATTCCGCTCCAATATCAATTATGAATAATGCCCAAGTTGGATAGTCAATGACCGGAAAAGTAAAGGATCAGCGAAATCCACGAGGTGCTATTCAGATGACGCTTTTGGAAGGCTGAATGATCCCTCCGATTTTTCGCCCTTTGGACTGAGCACGCGTTGAATCGCTTTTCAGACGATGAGGAACTCTATCACGCCACCACTCCTCCAAACGAGCTCTCTTCTCAACACTGTCGTCACCCTCCTCAGATCGCCGTCCAAGCAGCTCAGCGACGAAGTTCCAACCGAGTTCTTTCAGAATCAGCATTTCAAGAACAGACTTCGTTGTGCATCAGCCAGTTGCTGTTGGGATGCGACGAGGAGGGAGAGCAAGAAGAAGATCTTGGAGATGGAGAAGCAGAGACAGTCAGACGCCTTGCGGACTGTGGAATGGAGAGCGAGAACAGTGCAGACGAAACGCCGAGATTTTTCAGACCAAATGCGAGCAACACCCACTCCCACGTCGTCCTCACTCCACACACAACAACAATCCCAGTCGACTCTCTCTCCCACCCTCACCCACACTCCCTCCCCAAAACCCTCTCCCAACCCCTCTCGAATGAACTCGTCCTTCTCCGTCTCGCCGAAGCCTCGAAGTGCCAGTGCTGATCGGAGTTCACCACCGTCTCGCCCCGCATCCAGCTCACCCGAACGCGCTTCGCCTTTTCCTCGCTACTCGCGCCCCACTTCCGTGTACGGACACAAATATAGTACTAAAATAACCCGTGAAAGTAAAATAACCCGGCCCTTTTTCGGAGGTGTTGAACCCATATCTCCAAATTTCTCCGAGCCCAAAATTTTTTGGGTCCCACTTTTTTTGTGTCCATCATCATCACGACTCCGGTAATTGTTTGGGGTGGAAATCAGACCTCCAAAATAGGATCCCCGGCTGGGGTCTCCTATTTTGGAGTCTGTTAAGCCCCTTTTAGACCCTTTTTGGCTCCTAAATAGGAGGTCCTTAATATTTAAGCTTAGAGGATCAAACTTCCTGACCATATTCCTCCGCGCCTGTTCATGATTTTTCTTTCTCGTTTGATTTCTGGTGGTTTGGGATGGTTTTCTCTCGAAATAACAATTTTTTGAAAATGAAAAATCCTGGGGGGACCTGGGTGGAAATTTAGTGTCAAAACTGACTTCCCTGTATAATAAGCTTAGGAGCTTGAAAACTTGTTTTGATCATATCTCCACAACCAGGCATGGTTCGGACATGAAGTTTTCACCAATAGGGATCTTTTGTTGAGAATTATTTTTTCTGAAAATTTTGAAAAAATCCCCTTGCGGCAGTTGAGATAATTTTGGGTTGCTTTTCGCAGTTTTGATTTTTCTTCGCTAGCTATTCATCCGTTTTCAAATAATCTTCAAATTCATTCAAAACGATGTTAACACAATCAGAATTGAATCCAAGGAATCAATCCCAGAAAAAATTGGACATTGAGACAAATGTTGGATGATCATTAACAGACTTGACGAAAAAAGCGAAAAAACTCCGTTTTAGGAAGTCGTCGAAAATTCTCAAAATTTTCAGAAAAAAATAATTCTCAACAAAAGATCCCTATTGGTGAAAACTTCATGTCCGAACCATGCCTGGTTGTGGAGATATGATCAAAACAAGTTTTCAAGCTCCTAAGCTTATTATACAGGGAAGTCAGTTTTGACACTAAATTTCCACCCAGGTCCCCCAGGATTTTTCATTTTCAAAAATTGTTATTTCGAGAGAAAACCATCCCAAACCACCAGAAATCAAACGAGAAAGAAAAATCATGAACAGGCGCGGAGGAATATGGTCAGGAAGTTTGGATCCTCTAAGCTTAAATATTAAGGACCTCCTATTTAGGAGCCAAAAGGGTCTAAAAGGGGCTAAAACAGACTCCAAAATAGGAGACCCCAGCCGGGGATCCTATTTTGGAGGTTCGATTTCCACCTCAAACAATTACCGGAGTCGTGATGATGATGGACACAAAAAAAGTGGGACCCAAAAAATTTTGGGCTCGGAGAAATTTGGAGATATGGGTTCAACACCTCCGAAAAAGGGCCGGGTTATTTTACTTTCACGGGTTATTTTAGTACTATACAAGAACTTCGACGACCTCCTCCTGTCCTGACTTGGAACACGGCCGACGAAACACTCCACCCGCTTGTGCAGAGGAAGCTGCTTCGGAAGGTCGAGGAGGATGACGAAGAGGAGGAGGAAGAAGACTGGGACACGCTTTTCGACAGCACCGAGCCAATCCATCCGTCTCTTCAGCCAGCACGAAGCACATCGCCCAAAGCAACACACGAAAGGAAAACACCACCCGCACAGATATTCACGTCACACACGCTCGTCGCAAACCCAAACCAGGCAGAGAACGACACACTCAAGCGATAGATCGAAAACGACGCCATTTCCTTCACAACAGAAGGATCGTACACAGATGATCCCCCTCTCTCTCCACACTTGCAGTTGGAGTCGTATAATCCAAACTTCGAGCTGTGGCAGAGTCTCAATGACAACGTCGACAAAGGGGCGAGGGCAGCTGAAGAGAACCGGCGACACATCGAAACCGAAGTGCTCGACGAACTCGCAGTCGACGCTGTCGACACATCTGTCCCCAACGAGCAGCAACTGCGGGAGAGCTCCATGCGAGATGTGGTGCGGAAGATGAAGCCGTTTCTGAAGCAGTCGTCGATTCTCATACCGACACTCCCCAAAAGCGACGCTCTCGTCAACCACCAATCTGGAGAAGACACTCCCGCAGAAGAGTGCAACCACAACGAGGCCGACCACAGCGATCGAAGCCGGAGTTCCTGCAGACGATGGAAGACAGGCCGAGAAACAGACCAGCGACTCACACGAAAAGCTGAAGCAGAGCTAGCAAACGCAGAAATTGCGCAAAGAGGAAGTCAAGTTAGTGGAACATGCGAATGATGTCGAGAGCGAGTACTGGGGGATGGAACAGGAAGATGAGGAGGAGAGGCTGCACGGAATCGACGAACACCATCTGATGAACAACAGGAATTAAGCAACGATGCAGAGGAAGGCCGAGATCATGACGTAGCGTTGGCCAACACGACAGACAATCTAAAGCAAAAGTTGAGTGGGTTTTCCTCTTTTCTGTGTTTATTCTATCACACTACAACCATTTCGCTTTTTCAAGATTCTTATTTTGACTATTTGACACAACATTGAGACAAATATAGATACGCTTAATTAAGTCATTGATCTCAGTCCCAAAAACCGGAACTGAGATCGATCGATCTCAGTTTCTGCTTGATTGATCTCATGTATCAAAGGTCTGATCATCTGCCTCTGTCCCTCCGTATTCAAGATCTCCCTCGCTCGTCGTCCGACACTTCCGAAGACGATTCGGAAGGATCGGAAGATGTCGTCGCCCACTTGATGGTCGTTCTCGATCCCTGCCCCGTCGCCACCCACACCCTCCCACTCTCCTCTGCCTCTCCCTCACCACCCACTCCCACCCACTCCCCTCTGCCTCTCCCTCACCACCCACACCCTCCCTCTCCCCTCTGCCTCTACCCTCACCCCATTCGATATGACGCGTGCTGGTGACTGTTCTTTCGAGGCACTCGCAATGCTCGCCTCGACTTTTTCCCCCTTCCCTCCTCTCTTCCTTCGTCACCCAAGATTCCACTCCAAACATGACAGCAAGTGAAGGATAGACGAAGAATAGAAGAGTCGAATGACGAACGTGGAAGAGAAGGACAGACTTGGTGATGTCCAGAAAGAACGGAATCCGGAGATCGCATTCAGAATGTGAGAGTCGGAAGGGGAAGTGTGAAAGAAAGGAGAAAGGGGAGAAAGGCAGGCAAGCATGTGATGAACTGAGAAGGCGAGAGGATGTCCATTGGTGGACAAGCAGGACGAATCCTCCAGCCATTGATGTGAGGGAGAGAAGGAGAAGAGAAAAAAGGCTATGAAAAAGGGGAGGATGAGTGGTTTCGAAAGTACCCAACTCCACTTCCGCACATCTTTCGTCATGTCTCCGCCATGGCAGACGAAGCACAGCGTCGCTTTTAGTCGCTCTCGCCATCAACGCCGGAACTGATGACAGACTGTCACCTCACTTTCGCCAAACCGAACCACAACCGCATCGAAGGAAGGAACCGATTGCTGTGGGCTATCTTGAAGGGATGGAACACAAGTGAACACAACGGCGTGCAGAAGGACGGACAAACTGAACACCGACACAGCCGAACTGGCGACTTTCCACGTCGTCTCCGCAATAACTGGGATTCTGGTCGGACACATCACATCATCGCCTTCACTGATAGTGGTGTTAGAAACCCGCTCTGGTTCATAAACCCGCAACCAGCGTGATAAAACCGCCACTTCATTCTTGACATTTCACGCTTTTCTCACAGTCTCTTCAGAAGGTATCAATAAGTTTTCTGGCAAAATGGTGAAAACAAAAATCGTCTGGGAGAGGTGCAATTCAACGCAATGGGTCATGATTCAAACCAAAGTCTCTGATTCAATGCACTGGACATGATTCGCGATATTCAAACGTAGTAGATGTTTCAGCCAACACATGGATATCTTTATCAAGGCCATTCGATCGAAGGAAGGAAAATATAGAGTATTCTCGCTAACTGATCGACATTCAACAATGACGTCGTACTGAGTTCTGAAATCAAGAAAGACTTGCTCTGATGGACAGAAGACCTGGAGGAGGTGATCATTACAACAAGTAAACAGACTTTACCTTCAGTGGCGCAACAATCCAGAAACTTTATTTAATTGGGTCTCCAAGTCGAAACAAACTGATGAAACCGAAATAAACCACAGATATCACACAGATTTTAGGCAATCATTGGCTTGTACAACAACGAATCCCGAAAGGAGTGAGATTCGATGACAATGCACCATCTGAAGAATGATCAGGTTAAATTTCGTCACTTCACGATTATTTGGGATTAATTTTTTCAAAAGAAGTGAGAAAATAAGAATATAGTTTGAAGAAATAGTGAAAGAGCTTGATTCGGATGAAGATCGTTCGGTTGCGGTTTTATAGACTCTCGTTGCGGGTTTCTGAACACTGGCGGGTTTCTAACACCACTATGACTCCATGTGTCGGTGCAATCTGGTGACAGCAAGGACACTTGGCGACTCTTATCTTCATTTCGTCCCGTGTCCCAAGTTCCACTGTCTCCCATCGTTTGGCCATCAAGAGATCCAAAACGAGCAGATTTGTCTTCTTCATTCCCAACTCATCAATATCTGTTCCTCTCATCCACCAATCCTCTGTTTTTTTGTACCTTGCCCATCTTCCTCGCTTTCTCGAGTCATGAATCGACTGCAGAATCCGACACGTCGATTCCAGTTTCTGTTTTGACCGTCACGAAGTGGCAAGAACAGAACTTGAAGAATCGAGAACAAGGCGAGTTGGTAACGATCTTTCGACAGATGAGAATGGAAGACTCAGCGGACACTATCGAAGGAAGGCTGCTGACCGATCGCAAAGGAGATTGGGGAGGAGGAGTTGTGTCGAAGTGGATGGTGTTGAGGAACTTGGTTGGACTGAACGATGGACAGTTTGGATGGATGACGACAGTGGCCAAGCTAGCTCCAGCGTGGTCGACACCCACTTCTGATCGCTTCACCTGTCTCGTTGGAGACGACACGTCTTTGTGAGCAAATGAAACAACCTGTCGGGCATGATCCTTCCAGAACAAGAATCAAAACAGACAAGAACCAGCCCACATATTCATTCACGAGCCGCCTCTCCGAAGGAGGAATCTCGCAGAGCAGGACATATTGTTGAGAAATCCCACAGATTGATTGAAAATGACGTTTGACTCGAGTCGAGAGCGAGCTTCAGAATGCTCCACATGATCAGCATCCTTGTCGGGACATCTGCCTGTTTTGGAATGACCTTTGTGGATCCTGATTGGATGGCTCGAACGGTGGACGATGCTGTGTCGGGTGTTTATGTCGACTTGGTTCATTCGTCGGTTTTCAACAGACCGATGCCAACCTTCTTCGTTTTCTTTAACATGCTTCCTCTTCATTCATGGATTCTCAGAATCGAAGTTGTCTGATCTCTTTGTTCTTTCTTTTGGACGATTATTTCATCTCAAACTCATTGTTTATCTCGACTGCTTCTGACCCATAACGAGCGATTGATCTCCGAACCAACAGAAATGACCAAGATTGACAAGAAACCAGACACTTTCTCAAATACAAAACGCTCTGATTTATCCTCCTTTGAGTTGCCAGTTTCAATGGATTGTTCACCATTCTTGAACTGGGATGGGGATGACTTTAACTCTTTTCGCGAAGTGACCGTTGTCTTTCGATCTCTTGTTGACACTGTGAAGACCCGGCGTGAACTTGATGCCCCTCTAGAAACAAAAGCCGTGAGGTTTCTCAATTTTGTGGTTCCGGGGGATGAAGAATTGACAGATTCTTTTCTCAGGAATCTTGCATCATTATCTGATAATTCTCTCACAAACTTCACACAATCTATTGGGGTGCTGATTTCATCTGTCAGTCAGAACATTACCACTGCAGCAATGGCGATGGTCAGAAATGTGATCGAAAGGTGTTCGCATCATCACCGACTTACCCTCATCAAAGCTGCTCTGATCCCTCAAATCGTCATCACTCTCAATCCCCAGTCTCATTCATTTGTAGATGCAGTCGATATCCACACATGTCTCATGAGAACAATCACCTGCTCTCTTTGGCTCACAACTCCGTCTGTTCTCGCCTCTCTCACAGTTAAAGATGGCAGTGAACAACAAGCTGTTCATGAGACGGTTTTAACGCAAGTTCTCATTCCTTCGGAGAAGTATATTCGCCATTTATGCGTGAACCGATTTTCGATCCTCGATGGTAAGCAATCCAGGTCTTTTCTGGATCTCCTCGCCAGACTCCTCGAAATATGTCCATATTATCAACCGACAATGGATGTTGTTCTTCATATGCCCGTCTTTTTCACGATCCCAAGCAGTCTCACATTCTTCGACCATAATCTCTCAATCTGGACTTTTCTGATTGGCATGAACAATACCCAGCTGGAATGGAACGAACAAGGCGGAAAAGTGCGACAGATGTGGAAGACAATGCACCGAATGTTGAGAATGGAGGGCTTCGAAGATGGGAAGGAAGCAAAGCTGCAGAACGACCGAAACGCAACCGACGGAAGATGGATTGTTTACTCCTCGATCGGATGGAACAACAAGCTGGGCATGAACGTACCAAAACTCTGGTAGAAACAGACAAGAACCAGCGAACGTCTCGACCTATTTCTGACTTCTTTTGGACAACACGCACTGTTTGTGTGTGGTCGTTGTCGACTCTGGCATCACGTCATTGTTTTGTTTGCCGGAACGATTGGGATTCTCTCTCGCCAGTCTTGCTCGATGGTCGCCACACTCTCATTCTCCTTCGCCATTGCCGCCACACTCGAACAGTTCGCACTGCTCCTTTATGAAAGACAATGCGTCGATCGCTGGATGGATGGTGACGATTTTGGATTTCAACAACCATCTGCCTCTGTCCCTCTCCCCTCGACGGGAGATGATGAGGGAATGCAACCACTCACCCTGCAGCGACACTCGATGCATTGATCATGCACCGCTTGACAATGGTCGGAAGACAATGTGTCGTTTGATCGACTCCACTCATCTCCGCCGACACCCACTCCGATGTTCGAGACATCAAAATGGAGAATGATGATTATTGGAAAGTGTGTCCCATCTCCGCTCGCCTCTCCCAACCTCTTCGCCTGAATGAAGCCAGAACATCGCCTTCGTAGTGTGTCGGTCAAACACAGTTCGCCGAGTTGTCGTGACCGCTCGTGAGTGCTCTGATCGTCGAATGGACGCTTTTCTTGGTTGGGCAACTCGGATGGTCGCATCGTGGACTGAAACTGAGGAAGAACAAGAAAGAACACAAGCGATACCTGACTGAGCTGTCGCTGTTTCGAAAGCACACTTTGGATGCGATTGTTTGGCTGACATCGCACACCAAGTTGATCTGGAACGAACTCAACGAATGTCATGATTGGAGGACACGTACACCTCGCTCAGTGTGATTGGTGTGGTGAAGTGAGGCAGAAGATTGGGAAAAAAGAACGCAGATTGGGGAACTGTGAATAGCTCGCTGATCTTGCTGTCGCTGAGTGAGACGAGAAAGAAAGAGTCGAATGAACAGAAGGGAGTGCTTCGTTCTTCATGTTGGATGGTCGTCGAGCCGTCGATCATTCGACACTCGCCGTCTGGTCATCCACCCCTCGTCCCCCTCTCACATCGTCAGGGACCTGAGAAGGATCTGATCGATCAGACCTTCATTGATCAGACCTAATTTTTGTTCTTAACAGACTGTTTCATTAAAAGAGAGTTTACTTTCGAAAAAAACTGTGAAATGAGTCTAATCGACCATTCGAGAGGCAATCTGGTCATAATTGATTGTTTATTGCTTGAGTTGAACCGATCCGATGAAGAAAATGAAGTGAGAAAATGGAAAATGAGGAAAATCGATACTCCTAATTAGGAAACGGATCAGACCCTCAGTTTCGTGAGGTCTGATCCATGATCACACCTTCTGCAGTAATCTACAGACCTACTCAGATCCCTGCACATCGTCCTCTCTCCTCGTCTGTCTTCTCGCCGTCTGCTCGCTCAGCTCGTCCATCGCCTTTCCTCCCTCGCTCCAGACTCCCTCACTCACTAACGAGAGTGGAGAACATGAAACACTCGACCGAACTGCGATTTGACAGAAATGGACAGATTGTGGAGAGTGACCAACGCATTCATGACGAAACGATGAAGTGTGAGGATGACAGCACTCGTTGTGGAGGGGGAAGAGTCAGCCGATGAACGAGATGCGAAGCAGACAAGAATGCGGATGTCCAGGTCTGTCTGCAATCTCCTCCACATCGTTCATCTTGTCAGAGAGTCAGTCCACACATGAGGAAAAGCATGTCCCAACGTCTTCACCAGAACGCTGCCAGAACGCAATTGTGTGGTTGTCCTCAGCACGTCTCTCTTCCTCCTTCGTCAGTGATGGTGTTGTGTTTGGAGCGAGTTGACCGAAGTTGATGGACACATCATCGCGTGTATCGAAGAAGTGATTTTCGTCAATCTCACAAGAGTCTTCTTGTTGTGTCCATCCACAGAGTGAAACAATGGCGTGCACAGAAATGATGCCAGAACCACTTCGTCACACTTTTGTGTATCGTTCGAAACGACTTGTTCCCATCAATTGCTCATTCTCCATCCAGACTTCTTCTTGATTCGTCGTTTGTCTCAGTCATCATGATGTCATGCTTTGTTCTTCATTTTGGTCGATTCTTTCATCTCATTTTCATTGTTTCGCTCATTCTTTTTTCTGACCCATAACGAGCGATTGAACTCCGAGTCCGAAGGAATGATTACATTTGCCACGACGATTAGCACCTTCACTGATTTCGCTTGCCCTGGTATCTCTTCTCACTACTTTTCAAGTTCTTCAGACTGTTCTCCATTCCTGAGTTGGGATGAGAAAACACCTGAATCTGAGGATGAACAAGCAGTAATCTTTCGATCTCTTGTTGCCACTTTGAAGTTACAACCTGCTCTTGACGACTCTCTGGAAGCGAAAGCGGTGAAACTTCTGACATCTGTGATTCCATATCGTGGAGAATCAGTAGATGCTTATCTCGGGAGATTTGGGCGAACCGCTGATGATTCTCTCGCAAGCTTCACACTATCCATTGGGGTCCTCCTTTCCTCACCCAATCGAGCAATCACCACCGCAATGATGAAGATGATCACTCCTCTGATCCTGGACTGTTTAGCTCAAGTCCGACTTGCCCTCGTCAAAGCTGATCTGCTCCCTCAAATCGTCATCACTCTCAATCCACAGTCTCTTTCATTCACAGAAGTCAGCTATATCCACCTATATCTCATGAACAGCATCCGCGAATCTCTCTGGCTCGCAACTCCGGATGGATTCAAACAACTCCAAATTGAAGATAACGATGGACAACAAACTGTTCACGAGACGGTTTTGAAGCAAGTTCTCGTCCCTTCTGAGAAGTATATATGCCATTTGTGCGTGAACCACTTTTCGATCATCGATGGTGACCAATCCTATCATTTTCTGTTACTTTTCGCCCAACTCCTCCGAATATGCCCGTATTATCAACCAACAATGGAATTTGTTCTTCATATGCCTGTCTTTTTCACGATCCCAAGTTGTCTCACATTCTTCGAAGATGATCTCTCAATCTGGGTTTTTCTGGATGAAATGAACAATGCCCAACGGAAATGGAACGAACAAGGCGGAGAAGTGCAACAGTTGTGGAAGACAGTGCATCGAATGTTGAGAATGGAGGGCTTCGAAGATGTGATGGAGGAAAAGCTGAGAAACGACAAAAACGAATCCTTTGGTGGAGATATTGTTAGCCGATCAATTCAATGGAACAATCTACTGGGCATAAACCTTCCACGGCGTGCATAGAATCAGATAGGAACAGGCGATCGTTTCGACCTGTTTTTGCCCTCCTTTGGACATCACACACTGTTTGTGTGTGATCGTTGTCGACTCTGACAGTACATCATGGTTGCCTGCACGATTTGATCAAAACATTTGATCAAGAATCCGAAAACGAAACCTCAACCCTAAATTACTCCATCTCCCTGACTCCCGCTTCGTGCCAACTGATCGC
This sequence comes from Blattamonas nauphoetae, assembly GCA_033064195.1. Lineage (NCBI taxonomy): Eukaryota > Preaxostyla > Oxymonadida > Blattamonas > Blattamonas nauphoetae. The sequence continues at coordinate 16,584 of JARBJD010000278.1, read as the reverse complement.
TTGACAAATGCGACAGCAATTCTCGCCACCACTTCAGTTTTGTTGAGAATTCGCGTCCACACTCGCTCTCATCGACTGTAAAAGTCAATGCGTGGGTAGAGTTTCCAGAAACAGGATTCTCCGAAGTGTCTTCACGCTTCGTCAGTGGTACTGGTATTTCGTTCGATCGTCGAAGTGGATGGACGGATCTGGACAGGATGCGAAGAAGAGCGTCTTTTCTTGCTCAGCTCACACCAGCCTTCACTTTGTGGACTCGAACTGAGAGGGAAGACGAACGATGCACAAGCAATACCTGACGAACCATTCCACACCTTTCCATCGATCGGTTGAAGCATGTTCTTCTCGTCGATTGTCTGCTGTGGATGGGAAGACGTGTGAAGAACGACAAGGCCGAGTCTGTGAACCAATTGGACTGGCTGGACGATGGCACAACCCACCCTCCATCGGGGCGAGTGTGATGTCCACACCTGAAATGGAGATGCTCAGAACTTTGTTGCTGATCTGTTCGCTCGTCGCATCTGATCTGATGCCTCGACTCGTCATCATTCTCGATCGGCTGTCTCTTTCTTTTGATGAAGCCGAAGACATCCACCCTTCTCTCATTCCCACCATTGTCGACTCACTTCGTTTCGCTGCTCCACCTGGTCTCACATGCGGCACAATTGAAGGTGAGAATGAACGACAAGCTGTTCGCGAGACAATGTTCAAGCAAGTTCTCATCCCTTCGGAGAAGTACCTTTGCCATTTGAGCGTGAACAACAATCCAGTCCTTCTCCCGATCGAAACGGTGGACGGCACTGTGCCCGCATCGCACCATCCTTCGTCCACCGATTTGGGTTGAGAGGTGGTGAGAAACGAAGAGGTGGATGGATTCTTCGGGATTCTCCCCAAATGGTCTCGACATGCAGAGAAAGGCCGAAAAGCAGAACATGGATGTGTTGAGCTGCGGACTGGAGAGTTGGTTGTGTGTGTTGATTCGGAGCGGACACCATCGACTCCTTGACTGTGGAAGAAGGGGGGGGAGAGGCCCTGATGGGCACAACGACACTCTTCGTCCATCTCGATCTTCTCGAATAGCTGTTCGCACTCTCTGGCGCTCAGCTCCTTCTGGTCTCGCCGATCTCGAACTCGCCGATCGTTCCAACAACTCCGAATGGATCAGAGACTGCTCAATCGAGTTCTTGCCTGCTCGATTTGCAACCTTCGATTCTTTCTGTCAACACAGCACTCCGCTCATCTCGGATCAGTCTCCCAAACGACATCATTCGGGCACGCTCACATCTGTGTGCTTGATGGGTTTTGTGCGATGAGACCGACTACTCCAAGCGAGAAAGGGCGTGAACTGCTACTTCTCTCGTCGTGTTCAGCCTCTTTTGAGATCTCATCCACTCCACACTCGTCGTGTGCACTTCACCCTTCCCCTCCTCCCCCACTCACCACCTCCTCTCTCCTCGTCTGCTCCGTCGGCACTGCCTTCTCTTTGTCCTCCAATACTGTCGACTCGTTCATTTCATGCTCTATCTGTTTGATCATCGCTCGCTCACCAACGATGTTGCTGAAGGGTGTCGAGCGATGGAACTTCGCTCTCGTCTCATCGATTGCCGACAGAGCGCACTTGATGTTCCCCCTCACTCGACCCGACGTCGTTCCCATTCTCTTTCGTCAGTCTCTCCGCCGCGTCATTCGTTGCTCTCGCTGTGCTCTGACTGTCCGTTCATTCACTGCCCCACTTTGTCACAATCGCGAGTTGCCTCTCGTCGTTTTTGGACGAGTGGTGGATTGTGGATGTGCTGAAGGAATGATGGATGCCCGGACGAAACGTCAACACAGGAGAAGTGCGGTCGGCGAATGGAGCAGGACATCAGCGAGGCTGAGAAGGAAAGCAACAATCGTCCTTCACACCTCTTCGCCAAAATGCAACCAAAACATGATTGTTAGGACATCCACAACTCACCACTCTTCCTCCATCTCCTCGTCCTTCGTCAGTGATGGTGTTGTGTTTGGAACGAGTTGACCGAAGTTGATGGACACATCGTCGTGTTCATCGAAGAAGAGGCGCTTTTGACAGTCTGACAGGAGTCTTCTTGTTGTGTCGCCACCCACACCGTCCCACTCCCCTCTGCCTCTCCCTCACCCCCACACCCTCCCACTCCCCTCTGCCTCTCCCTCACCACCCACACCCTCCCACTCCCCTCTGCCTCTCCCTCACCACCCACACCGTCCCACTCCCCTCTGCCTCTCCCTCACCACCCACACCCTCCCACTCCCCTCTGCCTCTCCCTCTCCACCCATACCCTCCCACTCCCCTCTGACTCTCCCTCACCACCCTCACCCTCCCACTCTCCTCTGCCTCTCCCTCACCACCCACACCCTCCCACTCCCTCTGCCTCTCCCTCACCACCCACACCCTCCCACTCCCTCTGCCTCTCCCTCACCACTCACACCCTCCCACTCCCTCTGCCTCTCCCTCACCACCCACACCCTCCCACTCCCTCTGCCTCTCCCTCACCACCCACACCCTCCCACTCCCTCTGCCTCTCCCTCACCACCCACACCTCCCACTCCCTCTGCCTCTCCCTCACCACCCACACCCTCCCACTCCCTCAGCCTCTCCCTCACCACCCACACCCTCCCACTCCCTCTGCCTCTCCCTCACCACCCACACCCTCACACTCCCCTCTGACTCTCCCTCACCACCCACACCCTCCCACTCCCCTCTGCCTCTCCCTCACCACCCACATCCTCCCAGTCCCTCTGCCTCTCCCTCACCACCCACACCCTCCCAGTCCTCTCGCCTGATTCTGTCACCGTTCCTGATTTGTCCCCAATTTGTCCCATTCTCGACCTGTGTCCCCTCTCGACGCCCTCACAGCCGTGCCTAGTTGTCGTGACCGCTTGTGAGTGCTCTGATCGTCGAATGGGACGCTTTTGTTGGTTGGGCTGCTCGGATGGTCGCATTGTGGACTGAAACTGAGGAAGAACAAGAAAGAACACAAGCGATGCATGACTGAGCTGTCCCTGTTTCGAAAGCACGCTTTGGAAGTGATCGTTAGGCTGGCATCGCACACCAAGGTGATCTCGGAAAGAACACTCCGAATGTCATGATTGGAGCTCACACACCCCTCGCTCAGTGTGATTGGTGTGGTGAAGTGAGATGGTAGATTGGGGATGAGAATGCATATTGGGGAACTGCGAATGGCACGCTCCTCTTGCTGTGACTGAATGAGACTGGAAATGAAGATTGGAATGAACAGAAGGGAGTGCTTCGTTCTTCATGTCGGATGGTCAACGAACCATCGATCATTCGACACTCGCTGTCTGCACATCCACTCCCACATCCCTCCACTCGCATCCTCCTCTCTCCTCGTCTGCCTTTCTCGCCGTCTGCTCATTCAACTCGATCATCGCATTTCCTCCCTCGCTCCAGACTCCCTCACTCACTAACGAGAATGGAGAACATGAAACACTCGACCGAACTGCGATTTGACTGAAATGGACCGATTGTGGAGAGTGATATTTGCATGATTGACGAAACGATGAAATGGAAGAACGAAGACACTCGCTGTGGAGGGGAAGAGTCAGCCGATGAACGAGACGAGAGAAAGGCGAGAATGCGGATGTCGAGGTTTGTCTGCAATCTCTTCCACATCGTTCATCTTGTCGGTGAGTCCGTCCACACATGAGGAATCGCATGTCCCAACGACTTCACCAGAGTGCTGCCAGAACATGAATGTCAGGATGTCAATAACTCGCCTCTCTTCCTCCCCTCTCCTCGTCCTTCGTCAGTGATGGTGTTGTGTTTGGAGCGAGTTGACAGCATTTGATGGACACCTCATCAAGTGTGTCGAAGAAGAAGAAGTGAGTCTTCGTCAGTCTGACAGGAGTTTTCTTGTTGTGTCCTTCCACAGAGCGAAACAATTCTATGCACACCAGCGATGCCAGATCCACTTTGTCACACATTTATGTCGTCGTTTGAAACGACTTGTTCTCATCAATTGCTCGTTCTCCCTCCAAACTTCATCTTGATTCATCGATCCTCTTCCTTATCATGATATGATTCTTTGACCTTGTTCTTTAACAGGCTTCCTCTTCCTTCTTGATTCGTCGTTTGTCTCAGTCATCATGATTTTCTGTTTCTTTCTTCCTCTTTGCCATTTTTTCATCTCAATGTCATTGTTTCGCACGATTGTTTTCTGACCCATAACGAGCGAATGAACTCCGAATCCGAAGGAGTAATTACATTTGACACGACGATTAACACCTCCACTGATTATCCTTGCCCTGGTATATCTTCCCGCTGCCTTTCATGTTCTCCAGACTGCTCTCATTCCTGAATTTGGATGAGAAAGAAAATGAAACTGAAGTTGAAAAAGCAGTTGTCTTACGGTCTCTCGTTGCCACTATGAAGTTGCAGCCTTCATTTGATGTATCTCTGGAAGCGAAAACTGTGAAATTTCTAAAATCTGTGGATTCGATGGCAATTCAGTCACCGTCCGCTTTTCTCAGAATGTCTGCCCGAAATACTGATGAATCTCTGACACACTTCATACACTCAATTGTGGTGCTCATTTCTTCTGCCAGTCAGATCATCACCACAACGATGAAGATACTCAGGACTCTAAACTCGAATTGTTCATTTAAAGTCCAACTTGCCCTCATTAAAGCTGATCTGCTCCCTCGAATCGTCATCAATCTCAATCAACAGTCGCTCTCTTTTGCAGAAGCAGCCGATATCCATACCTGTCCCTTGGAACGCGTCCTAATTACTTTCCGGATCGCAAATCACGAGATTCTCGACTATCTGGAAATTGAAGATGGGAATGAACAACTAGCTGTTCAGAACACAGTTTTGAAGCAAGTTATCGTCCCTTCAGAGAAGTATATTTGGCATCTGTGCGTGAACCGCCATTCGATCATCGATAGTTACCAATCAAAGCATTTTCTGGATCTCCTCACCAGACTCCTCGAAATATGTCCAAATTATCAACCGACAATGGATTTAGTCCTTCATATGCCAGTCTTCATCACGATACCAAGTTGTCTCACATTCTTCGAAAAAGATATCTCAATCTTTGCTTTTCTGAATAGAATGAACGATACTCAGCGGGAATGCAACAGCAGAAGGGGAGAAGCGCAACAGATGTGTAAGATGATGCATCGACAGTTGAGAATGGAGGGCTTCGAAGATGTGATTGAGGCAAAGCTGCAAAACGACAAAAACACACACTTTTGGGGAGATATTGTTGACAGCTCGATCAGATGGAACAACCTGCAGGGCATGAACCAACCAAAACAGGAATAGAAACAAACAAGAACCAGTTCACATATAGGGGGTGTACTAATTATGTCCCCTCGAGTTTTCTCACTGTCGACCAGGTCAATTGAGTTAATTTTTTGTCAAGAGTCTTACACCGAGCCAATTCATATTTTAAGCAAAGATTTTCAATATCGTATTCATTAAGTCACTCAAATCGCACAAATCTCAAAATGATTCACTGATTTTTCATTCTATGTGAAACGATCACTGTGTCAAACTTCTAATCGGAGTGATAATCACATTTTTTCTTGTTTTTTGCTCGAAACATGTAAAAAAGTCAGATAGATTCGCTGATCTGGTCGAAACAGTGGATTTCGTTCTGACATCACTCGAATGTTTGTTCAACTCATTTGACTTTATGAATCACCTATTTTATCCTCTTTAAACATAGGTGAAGTTATGAATTAGAAGAAAAGGACCTTTGATCGCAGTCTCTGGCACTCTTTTTGATTTCACACGGCAAAACTCTAACCAAGAATGCAAAAAGTTACATTTGAGGAAACGTGTGAAGTTTCACGTTTTTCCAGAAATTCCATCTCATTCTTTAAACTTCAACACATTACTATCAGAATCGAAGTCTTGTGAGAATCACTCTGGAAACGAACTAGATCAAAGTTGAATTGACTCTCTGTCGAAGAATGACAAACTTTCCTTGTTTTAACCTCACTTTTTAGAATGTATTGGACGATAGACATCTGTCATGTTGTCCTGTCATGATTGTCAAGGATCCTCCGGTTCTCTCCAACCAAGATGATATTCACACAAAGTTCGAGAATTCATGCTGTAGTCATCTCATTCAACCACTTCTCTCATTCTTTTCATCAATCAATGAGTGAATCTGTGAAAACAAAGCAGGAGGAGACATGAAAAAGATGGTTTTTCGTGAATAAAGCAATATTGAAGTAAAATTCGAACTTTAGTCTGTCCGCTGGCTCGGTGTAAGCTCCTGCCTGGTCTTGTTTTCCATCTTCACTCACTGTATATGTAGAAAACCTGAGGGGACATAATTAGTACACCCCCTATATTCGTCCATGAGCCGCCTCTCCGAAGGAAGAATCTCGCAGAGCAGGATTGGTTGATGCAAAAGTCGCTTGACTCGAGTCGAGAGCGAGCTTTCAAGAACTGATTATGATCGTCTTCCTTGTCGGGACATCTGGAAGTTTCGGAATGATCCCTGTGGATTCTGATTGGACGGCTCGAGCTGTGGACGATGCTGTGCCGGGTGTTCACTGTCGATTTGGTTCATTAATCGATACTCCACTTTCCGATGCCAACTTTCAATTTTTCGTTAACAGGCTTCCTCCTCATTCATGGATTCCCCTTAATCTTCGTTGTCTGATCACTTTGTTCTTTTTCGACGGGAATTTCATCTCATTTTCATTGTTTCGCACATTCTTTTTTCTGACCCATAACGAGCAACTAAACTCGGAATCTGAAAGAATGACTGCGATTGACAGGACGATTAACCCATTCCCTGATTCTCCTTGCTCTGGTATCTCTTCGCACTCGGTGTCATGTTCTCCAGATTGTTCACCGTTCCTGAATTGGAGCGAAGGGGAACTTGAATCTTATCGCGAAAGAGCCGTTATCTTTCGAGCTCTTGTTGCTACATTGAAACTGCAACCTACACTTGACGACTCTGTGGAAGAGAAAGCGGTGTAATTTCTCAAATATGTGGAACCGTTTTCACTTGAATCAGCAGATGCTTTTCTCACCAACCTGCCGTCAAATTCTGAAAATTATTCGACAACTTTCGTACAATGCATTGCGATTATCCTTTCCTCACCCAATCAAGTCATCACCACAGCAGCAATGAAGATGATCAACAGTCTGATCTTCTTTTGTTCAGCAGAAGTCCTCCATGCCCTCGTTAACGCTGATCTGTTCCCTCAACTCGTCATCTCTCTCAATCCACTGTCTCTTCCTTTTGCAGAAGCAGTTGATAGCCACATGAACGTCATGAGAGTCATCACCAATTCTCTCTGGCTCTCAACTCCGGATGGACTCGAACAACTCGAGATTGAAGATAACGATAGACAACAAACTGTTCACGAGACAATCTTGAAGCAAGTTATCCTTCCTTCGGAGAAGTATATTTGGCATTTGTGGACGAACCGCTTTTCGATCATCGATGGAGAGCAATCCCTCCATTTTCTGGATCTCCTTGCCCATCTCCTCCAGATATCTCCTTATTATGAACCAACTATGGCCTTCATCGTTAACATGCACATCTTCCTCACGATTCCAAGTTGTCTCACATTCTTCGAAAAAGATGACTCAATCAATTATTTTCTGACTTACATGGTCGATGTACAGCAGAACTGGAACGAAAAAAGGGGAGCAGAGCGACAGATGTGGATGCCAGTGCACCGAATGTTGAGAACGGAGGGCCTCGAAGATGTGATTGAGGAAAAGCTGCGAACCGACCGGAAGGAGTACTTCGGAAGAAGTATTGTTTACCACTCGATCAAATGGAACAACCTACTGTGCATGAACCTTCCAGAATAAGAATAGAAACAGACAAAAGCCAGCGATCTTTTCGAGCTTTGTCTGACTTCATTTGGACAACACACACTGTTTGTGTGTGATCTTTGTGGGCTCTGGCATCACCTCATGGTTTGGTTTGCAGGAACGATTGGGATTCTCTCTCGCTAGTCTCGCTCGATGGTCGCCACACTTTCCTTCTCCTTCACCTCCACTCTCGCATTGCTCCAACTGCTCGGTTTTGGAAGACCATGCGTTCATCGATCCCTGCTCCGTCCCCACCCGCCCCTTCCCACTCCCCTCTGCCTCTCCCTCACCACCCACACCCTCCCACTCCCCGCTTCCTCTCCCTCACCACCCACACCCTCCCACTCCCCTCAGCCTCTCCCTCACCACCCACACCCTCCCACTCCTCTGCCTCTCCCTCACCACCCACACCCTCCCACTCCCTCTGCCTCTCCCTCACCACCCAGACCCTCCCACTCCCTCTGCCTCTCCCTCACCACCCACACCCTCCCACTCCCTCTGCCTCTCCCTCACCCTCCCACACCCTCCCACTCCCCTCTGCCTCTCCCTCACCACCAACACCCTCCCACTCCCCTCTGCCTCTCCCTCACCACCAACACCCTCCCACTCCCCTCTGCCTCTCCCTCACCACCCACACCCTCCCACTCCCCTCTGCCTCTCCCTCACCACCCACACCCTCCCACTCCCTCTGCCTCTCCCCACCACACTCGGTGTGACGCGTGCTGGTTGCTGTTTGTTCGAAGCACACACAATGCTCGCTTCAACCGTCATCGTTCGCTTTTCTTCGTCTCGTCTGTTTCTGTCGCCATACCTGATTTGTCCCCAAATTCTCGCTTTCTCGACGTGTGTCTCATGTCGTGACCCTCATCGCCAAGCCTGTCACTGGGATGGAAAGAGATGATTCCGAAAGTGAGCAGAAAAGGCGTCTCGCAGATGGAGTTACTCTCGCCGTCCTGTATCATGCAATCTGAACGGACAAGACGAGATGGAGAGAGATTCCAAAACACAAGTGGATCTCCATTTGATTGACTCAAGGAATTGTCACGAAACAAGCATTTTGAAGGAATTCGAAAACGAAGAATCAAACTCAACTCACTCCATTTCTCTGACACCCTCTTTCGTCCGAACTTGTCGTTGGACACCAGCGACTCCAGTTGTCGGCGACCACTTCAGATTTGTTGAGACTTCGTCATCCCCATCAACCGCCCTTTCGCTGATTTCTTGGAGAAAGGAAGGGTTTGAAGAAGTGTCGGAGCAAAGAGTGCAACACAACAAGCGAGGATGAGTTGGTTGGAAAGAACATCGTTGATTGTTTGATCACATTGAACTTCGAGATTTAAATCAACTCGCAGAACTTGAATGGAATCAAATCGAACCTTTCGCTCTCCACTCTCAATCATCTCCCGCCCCTCTTCCTCGTTTCTCCCGATTTCAACACCACTCTCCCGCTCTCTCGCTCTGTTGTATTTTGATTTGAAGAGTGATTGACCAATGACGAACGATCCTCGAGCTGATGTGGGACTGACTCGAACACTCTCCTCCACGCTGGACACACACCCTGCTCTTGTTTTTCTTGGTTGGATTGAGAAATTTGATTTGTGGGAGGATGGTGCGTCTGGCCGTTGTCAAGGTGCATTCTGGTCCAATTGAACGACACCAGCTCCGTCGACAGTCACGCAACGATGTCACTCCCATCTCCTCCGATCTCGTTTGAATGCATTCTCCTCCAATGCCTCGAACATGTGGAGATTCTGTGCACGACGTTCACTCTTTCTCTCGTTCATTCGTCGATCATCAACTTTGTGATGAAATCTTCCACTTCTTCTCGTTTGCAGTCCCATCTAGAAGTTCATTTCATCTCAATCTCATTCTTTCTTTCTATCTTTGTGTTGACCCATAACGAGTGATTCTTCTTCTCAGAATCCTGACGAAATGACAACAAAAAGAAAGAAGATGAAATCCTCCCCTGATTCTTCTTGCCCTGGTATTTCTTCCCGCTGCTTGTCACATTCTCCAGACTCTTCTCCTTTCCTGAATTGGGTCGAAGGGAAACTTGAATCTGTTCACGAACGAACCGTTGTCTTCCGGTCTCTCGTTGCCACATTGAGGTTGCAGCCTGCTTTTGATGACACTCTGGAAGCAAAAGCCGTGAAACTTCTCGAATCAGTGAGTCCCAGAACTCGATCATCAGCCGATGATTTTCTCGACAACATTGCTTCTTTGTGTGATGATTCTTCGGCAGACTTCGTTGAGTCCATTGTGGTGCTCATTTCTTCAACCAGTCAGATCATCACCACAGCAGCATTGAAGATGCTGGATAATCTGATCCAATGTTGTTCGGCTAAATCCTTCCTTGCCCTCGTTAACGCTGATCTGATCGCTCAACTCATCACCGCTCTCAATCCACTGTCTCTTTCATTTGCCGAAGCATTCAACATCCACACCTGTCTCATTGTTATCATCTCCAGAACTGTGTTGCTCACAACTCTATATGGACTGTATCAACTCAAACATAAAGATCGGAACAAAGACAAAGCGGTTCATGAGACGGTCTTAACACAAGTTCTGTCGCCTTCTGAGAGATATATTCGCCATTTGTGCGTGAACCGATTTTCGATCGTCGATGGTGAGCAATCTCCCGAATTAATGACTCTTCTTCCTCGAATCCTCCGAATATGTGCATATTATCAACCAACAATGGAATTTGTTTTGACTATGCCAGTCATTCTCACGATTCCGAGTTGTCTGACATTCTTCGAAAATGAGAACTCAATCTGGAGTTTTCTGGCTTCAATGGTGGATGCCCAGCTGAACTGGAACGAACAAAGGAGACATGTGGGACAGATGGGGAAGAGGGTGACTCGAAAGTTGAGGATGGAGGGCATTGAAGATGTGATTGAGAAAAAGCGGCGAAACGACATGAACAGCAAGATAGGAGGATGGATTGTTGGCCGATCGATTGTATGGATCAACCTTCTGGGCATGAACGTTCCACGACATGCATAGAATTAGATAGGAACAAGCGATCCTTTCGAACTGTTTCTGACTTCGTTTGGACATCAAACACTGTTTGTGAGATATCTTTGTTGACTCAAATGTCACTTCATGGTTTGGCTTTCCAGAACGATTGGATCTAACACTTTATTCGTTGCAACCATCATCACATCATTTCCCAACAAAAGCCGACAACATTCACAGAATCGTCACGAAACAAGCATTCTGATGGAATCCGAAAACGAAACAGCAACCCAAAATTACTCCATCTCCCTGACTCCCGCTTCGTGCCAACCAATTGCTTGACAGATGCGACAGGAATTCTCGCCACCACTTCCAGTCACGGACAAAAGTAAGTGGTCACCCCTTCCTGCATTTATGACCAGATGATTTTTCACACTTGTTTCGTAAACACTTCACCCTTTTGAAAGACTGTCATTTTCAAAGTGGAAATCGAGATGTTTGATTGAGGAGTCTCCCAAGGTACTTTTGATCGCGGCTGTATCAATCTGTCTCCTCTTCCAAAGAGAGGAGATGTGACCTGTGGAATATGATCCTCCACTGAGAACTGTCAGTTTCCGCTCCCTGCAGAGATGATGGATGATCTGAAGCTGAAAAGTGTGATTTCTGTCTTCTTCATCTCACCTCACCCATCCGTGTAACTCTTTCAAACGTTCACTTTCACGAAGATTAAGTTGATACTATCCTCGACTTTATTATTGTGACATGCTGTAGTGACAACAAGATTCTGAGAATTTCGTCAACATCCTGACACTCCACATTTGTCAGCAATTCGTTGGATGAGGGGCTAACACGCATTCTCAAGAGCAGTTAAAGAGTTCTGGAGAGTTGCACGGATGGGTGAGGTGAGATGAAGAAGACAGAAATCACACTTTTCAGCTTCAGATCATCCATCATCTCTGCAGGGAGCGGAAACTGACAGTTCTCAGTGGAGGATCATATTCCACAGGTCACATCTCCTCTCTTTGGAAGAGGAGACAGATTGATACAGCCGCGATCAAAAGTACCTTGGGAGACTCCTCAATCAAACATCTCGATTTCCACTTCACATTCTCTTTTTTGTTTTATATTTGAAAAATGACAGTCTTTCAAAAGGGTGAAGTGTTTACGAAACAAGTGTGAAAAAAAATCATCTGGTCATAAATGCAGGAAGGGGTGACCACTTACTTTTGTCCGTGACTGTTCAGTTTTGTTGAGAATTAGCGTCCACTCTCGCTCTCATCGTTTGTGGAAGTCGATGCGTCGGTATAATTTCATGAAACAGGATTCTCCGAAGTGTCTTCACGCTTCGTCCGTGCAGCTGGTATTTCGTTCGATCGTCGAAGTGGATGGACGGATCTGGACACGCAGCTGATCTGATGCCTCAACTCGTCATCGATCGTCGTTGGCGAGCAATCCACTTCTTTTCTGGCACTCCTCCCCCAGCTCCTCGAAATCTCTCCATACAATCAACCGACAATGGATTTAGTTCTGGTTCTGGCAGTCTTTCTCACGATCCCGAGTTGTGTCGTGTTCTTCCAAAATGATCACCCAATCTGGTCTTCTCGGGCATTCATAATCGATTTCCAAAAGGCATCTAATGAACATGGCAGAGATGTTCGTCAACGAGGGACAGCACTTCTTAATCGGCTCAGGCACATCCTGGAGACATGGATGTGAGGGAGAGAAGGAAGAAGAGGCGAAGAAGAGGAAGTGCACGACTTTCCTCTCTCACATCTCTCGGCCTGTCTCCACCGTGGCAGATGAAGCTCGGTGTTACTTCTCGTCGCTCTCGCCATCAACGCCGGAACTGATGACCGGCTGTCCCATCATCCTTCGCCAAAGCCAACCCCAACCGCACTCGAGGGGAGGACGAGATTACTGTTGGCTGACTTGAGCGGAAGCAGCACAAACGGACAAGGCGACGTACAAACAGAATCAAGAACACCGACACAACCGACGTCGCAGCTCGCCACGTCGTCTCCGCTGTGACCACGATTCTAGTTGGACACGTCACATCATCGCCTTCTCTCACTCCATGGGTCGGTGCAACCTCGAGATTCCGTGGACAGCTGACGACTCTTCTCCATTTCGTCCCGAGTCTCAAGTTCCACTCACTCATCGCTTTAGCCATCCAGAGATCCAAAACGAGCAGATTTGTCTTCTTCTTTCCCAACACGTCAGAATCAATTCCTTACCACAAACCAACCTTCGCTGTTGTTTGTCCCCTGCCCATCTTCCTCCATTTCTCGAGCCATAAATCGACTTCTCAATCCGACACGTCGATTCCAGTTTCTGTGTTGACAGTCACGATGTTGCTCGAACTGAACATGACCGATGGAGAACAATGCGAGTCGGTGACGATCCTTCGACAGATGTGAATGGAAGAAGTGGCGGACACTGTCGAAGGAAGGCTGCTGACCGATCGGAAAGGAGATTGGGGAGGAGGAGTTGTGTCGAACTGGATGGTGTTGAGGAACTTGGTTGGACTGACCGTTGGACAGTTTGGATGGATGACGACAGTGGCCACTCATGTTCCAGCGTGGTCGACATGCGCTTCTGATGGCTTCAGCTGTCTCGTTGGTGACGACACGTCTTTGTGAGCTGATGAAACAACAAGTAGGGCTGAGCCTTTCTGAACGTGCCGAGGAACCAACCGGAGCCAACACACATCTTCGTTCACGAGCTGCCTCTCCGAAGGAGGAATCTCGCACAGCACGACAGGTTGTTGGAAACTTCAAAGGTTTGTTTGAGAATGACGTGTAACTCGAGTCTAGAGCGCACTTCAGAATGCTCCACATGATCATCTCCCTTCTCGGGACATCTGGAGGTTTCGGAATGACCTTTGTGGATTCTGATTGGATTCATCGAGCTGTGAAAGCTACTGTGCCGGGTATTCACTGTCGACTTGGTTCATTCGTCGATTATCAACTTTGTGATGTCACCCTTATTGTCTGTCGTTAACAGGCTTGCTCTTCATTAATGGATTCTCTCGATCGAAGTTAACTGTCTTTTTTGTTCATTTTCGACGGGAATTTCATCTCATACTCTTTGTTTCTCACAACTGCCTTTTGACCCATAACGAGTGATTGAACTCCGAATCCGCCGGAATGATTGCATTTGACACGACGATTGACACCTCCACTGATTTCGCTTGCCCTGGTATCTCTTCTCACTACTTTTCATATTCTGCAGACTGTTCAGCTTTCCTGAATTGGGATTCCAAACGCTTTCAATCTGACTCTGAAATGGCCGTGATGTTTCGATCTCTTGTTGCGACGGTGAAGTTAAAGCCTGCTCTTCATGACTCTCTGGAGGCGAAAGCGGTGAAACTTCTCGAATATATGTCTTCAAGTGCTATATTATCCACAGATGCTTTTCTCAACAGCCTTGCATCAAACTCGCATGAGTCATCGACAGACCTCGTACAGTCCATTGGGGTACTCCTTTCCACACCCAGTCAGGTTATCACCACCGCAACGATGAAGATGATCAAATCTCTGATCGTTTGGTCCTCCACTACCATCCGACTTGCCCTCGTTACTGCTAATCTGATCACTCAACTCATCAATAATCTCAATCCACAGTCGCTTTCTTTTGCAGAAGAAGGCAATATCCACCTTTGTCTCATGAAAACCTTCAACTGTTCCATCAGGCTCGCAATTCCGGATGGTCTCAGACAACTCAAAATTGAAGATGACAATGAACAACAAGCTGTTCATGAGACAGTTTTTAAGCTAGTTTTGGCACCTTCGGAGAAGTATCTTTGGCATTTGTGTGTTAACCGCTTTTCGATCATCGATGGAGACCAATCTTATGCCTTTATGCTTCTTCATGCAACCCTCCTCCGAATATGTCCATATTATGAACCAACGATGAAATTTGTTATTCATATGCCTGTCTTCCTCACAATCCCAAGTTGTCTCACATTCTTCGAAAATGACAGCTCAATCTGGTGTTTTCTGGATGACATGCTCGATATCCAAAAAGAATGGAACAAAAAAAGGGAAGAATCTCGACAGATGTGGAAGACAGTGCATCGAATGTTGAGAATGGAGAGCATCGAAGATGTGGTTGAGGAAAAGATGCGAAACGACAGAAACACAGACTTTGGAAGATGGATTGTTGGCCGATCGATTGGATGGAACAACATGCAGGGCATGAACCTTCCAGAATAAGAATAGAAACAGACAAAAGCCAGCGAACATTTCGACCAGTTTCTGACTTCCTTTGGACAACAAACTCTGTTAGTGTGTGATCTCTGTCGGCTCTGGCATCACCTCATGGTTTCGTTCGTGGGAACGATTGGGATTCTCTCTCGCCAGTCTCGCTCGATGATCGCCACTCTCTCCTTCTCCTTCGCCGCCACTCTCGCACTGCTCACCCTGCTCCTTTATGGAAGGCAATGCGTTGATCGATGGATGGATGGATGGTGACGATTGATAGGACGTTGTGTGAAGATCCCGATTCGTCCATCGTCCGACTCTTCGGAGGGACCGAAAACTCAGCATCCATCTTTCGTCACACTAGCCACTCCCTCCTTCCTCTCTCTCGAAGAAAGTTACGAAAAGGAGAAATGAATCAGAATATGACTTCACATCCAACAATGCCTCTCTTCCAACTGAGCCCTTCCGACAGAATCGAAGGAATGCAGGACGCTCTTCGTCAGGTGGTGTTAAGTAGAAGGGCCTGTCCCGTCGCCACTCGCACAGTCGCAATGGACTCGACCGAACAGACTGTGACTTGAATGGCGGCTCAGTACAATGATGAATGTTGACATCGTCCTGCCATGTCCTGTTCTCGGCAAAGAGCTTCTCGGTGCAAATGTCACTGTTTGTCTTCGCAGCGGCCGCAAACGAAACACGGTGTCGTTTTTCGTTCCTCTCGACGACGACACCGCAACTGACCACCCGCTGTCCCTTACTCATTGCCAAAGGCACCACCAGCCGCACTCAAAGGGAGGACAAGAGTTTTATTGGCTCCTTTGAGCGGATGGAGCGCAAGCCAACAAAGCAGCGCACAGACTGACCGACAGGACATCGACACAGCCGACCTCACTGCAGCTGATTGGGGAAGACACGAAGCGAAAAACACCCTTCGCTCTCCATACTCGACCATCTCCCGCCCCTCTTCCTCGTTTCATCTTGATTTCAACACCACTCTCTCGCTCTCTTGATTTGAAGAGTGTTTGACCAATGACGAAGGATTCTCGAGCTGATGTGGGCCTGACTCGAACACTCTCCACCACACTGGACACACCCCGATCTTCTTTTTCTTGGTTGGATTGTGGATTTTGATCTGTGTGTGCATCGTCTGTCTGGCGCTTGACTGCGGATTGGTGCGAAAATCCAGACACCAACTCCATCAACATTCACACATCGATGTCACTCCCATCTCACCTGAACACAGTTTGAGTGCATTGTCCTCATCGCCCTCGAACATATGCGGATTCTTCCAAGAAATAATCTATCGTTATCACAAGACAACCAGCTCGTGCCAATTCATAGCCGTTTTCGATCCCTGATCAGTCGCTACCCACGCCCTCCCACTCCCCTCTGCCTCTCCCTCACCACCCTCACCCTCCCACTCCCCTCTGCCTCTCCCTCACCTCCCATACCTTCCCACTCCCCTCTGCCTCTCCCTCACCACCACCCACACCCTCCCACTCCCTCTGCCTCTCCTCACCCTCCCACACCCTCCCACTCTCCTCTGCCTCTCCCTCACCTCCCATGCCTTCCCACTCCCTCTGCCTCTCCCTCACC
>JARBJD010000277.1:0-99444 GCA_033064195.1 Blattamonas nauphoetae | reverse complement strand
AGAAACGAGCTCAATGTTGTTGTCGGTTGTTCTGGATGGTATTTGTTGAGTAGATTCTTGGATATTCTTCTGCATTGGATTGTGGAAACATGTGACTTCATTCTCGTAGTGACGGAATAGAAGCATGATATCCTTGGCATTAACGAGAACCATTTGCTGAGTACAATCAATTCCTGTTGCCGTTGGTGTTTTCTGAAATGGATAGAATGAGATCTTTTCAGCTGGAATTGTTCAGGACGATCCTGATACATTTTCTTCAGATTCTCTTTCAATTTCCTTCATTTTGTATCCAGAACTCATGCAATACACATCATCAATGCGATAATCCATAATGTTGGGGAGAAATGTGTTATTTCTTCAGACCAAGGTTCCGATGTAATACCAGTCGGATGTGTATATACACAATCTTGTTTTGATTTGATTTTAAATGATTGACCGATTTGAACGAAGTTCTTTGTGCACAGGCGACGAGACTAGGAATGAAGTTTGGACGATCAGAATGACAATAGACAATTGAACTTCGGATGGGTGGTAACTGTGTTGTGTAGTCACTGATCAATTTCGAGTGTATTTTCAAAGTCAGTTCAGGATTAACAGGACAACAAACGAATGCATCTTCATTGATGTGCACACTCAATTTCAGATCTCCGAAGAGACACCGAGGATAGTCAGTCATTCCTGAGAATAGAATCTTCAAGGTTAATTGACACACGAATCGGTACATCAATAGTGTCTTTGAATACACCAGTTCCAGATGTTGTTGTGAAGTCTGATAAAGGAATATAAACACCAGCAACCGATTCATCATGATTCCATGCATTCTGCCAAGGTGTGTGACAATGTTTTCGATTCTCTAATTGACTCTTTGGTTTTATCATGTTGTATATGTGAGACTCCATTGATACATCATTGTTTGTTGTGCTGATGATTCTCTGATTGTTGTGAAGTACAGTAAGGTCACGAAAGATTGATGCCGAATGTTTGAGTCAACGAAGATGAAGACTCTCATTCATATACGATCCAATATTTCCAGCAGTTGTCTTCCAATTGTTGACTTTCAATGTTGCTCTCATGGTGAACGTAATGAATGAATCATCGATTTGACAAATGTCCTGATTCCCAGTCAGTGGGATGCTTATTTCCTGTCCTTTATAGAATCGTGAATTCTCTGATGGTTTCAATTCTTGGATTGAGTACTGTGTGCTCCATCGTTCAGAAGGTAATTGATGCTCTCGGACATGAGTTGCTGTTGTATTTGACCAATATCATCTCTTGTATACTTGATTGATCCAGTGGTGTTTCCAGTCAATGATGATGCTCCAGTTCTTTTGTTTGTCAGATGTGTTATATGCGAGTTCATTTATTCAAAATAAAAATCAAATAATGTTTTATGTACAGTTACTTTTTCTTTTTGGTTTCTTCGCTTTCGGTTTCAGCTTTTCTTCTAATTTCATTATTTCTCCTCTGAGCTTGTTCGCTACTGCAGTGTTTCCTTCATTCATTGCTTGCTCGTATTGTGCCATCTTTTCTGCATGGATTTGCTGATCCGATTTCACATCTGGAATCTCAACTCCTGTCTGTGCGACCTTAGAAATCAATGGTCCAACAAAGGGTATTAGATTCAGAAATGGAGCTCCAACTCTGAGTATATTTTGCCAACTGCTGCTAATTTTGATAACCAACCTGGTGCCATTTATGAAAAATAAAATATTGAATTACAACTTTATTATTGTCGAAATTGTATCATTGGATTTTGGGACTGACTACCACTCCTTCCGAGATTCTGGTTGACTTCTGGACCATATTGCTGGTCATATCCACGATTCATTGCTTTGTTTTGTTGATAAGTGTCCATCATTCCTCCTAATCCATTCAGTATTCCTCCAGCTGTTTGACCGAATTTACTGTTCGTTTGAGAGAGCAATCCACCACCGACTTGAAGCAATGTTGGAGCTAGAGGTTTGATGAATTGAAAGAACTGTTTTCCGATATTTTTGAGTTTGTTGAAACTTCCTGGTGCCATTTATGTAAAAATAAAAAATACAATTCATTATTAATTTTATCTCGGAATTGCTTTGGTGAGAGAAATGCCATAATTGAGAATAGCATTGTAAGCTTCATTAAAGGCAATACTCATATCCTTTCCACCAACGAGAATCTTGAAAATGGTTCGAAAGATCGGGAGTTTATTCATGCATAAGCACTTGTCAGATAAATCATCCAGTTCAATCACCACATCGTTGATTCCAGTGAGAGTCGCGATGAGAGCACATAAATCACTCTGGTTTGTGATCAGTTTCTTCGATGGTTCAATGAGATTATTCAGTAGTTTCTTTTCACAAGCGAATGCATTTTTGTATACTAAGAGTAATTGATCTTTGAATGCTGTAATATTCGATTCGTATTCCCTCAGTGGAATTGTTCGACTCTCCCCTCTGGAGGGTTCGAAGCCTCTGGCGAGACTTTGGATTGGAGCTGATGGATATGTCTCAAGTGGAGGATCATAGGCACCTCGTTCAGTAGTTACCACAGGTTCAGAGCACACTCTTTCCATCTCCATTTTCGATCCTCTATTATC
This sequence comes from Blattamonas nauphoetae, assembly GCA_033064195.1. Classification (NCBI taxonomy): domain Eukaryota; phylum Preaxostyla; order Oxymonadida; genus Blattamonas; species Blattamonas nauphoetae. The sequence continues at coordinate 96,866 of JARBJD010000277.1, read as the reverse complement.
TACTCCAGCTTTGCTCCTATCTTCGATGATAACATTGTTGGTGATTGATGTTGGTACTGAAGAAGAACTTGTGTGTTTTGTAAATTGACAACTGAGAATTGGCTGCATTTTAGTAAAAATAAAAAATTGATATATTCATTTTTGTTTTGATCAACTGCTGAAATACATTACGTCAGTTTGACCTAGTGTAGCGCTCAAATTATGTTCATTCGGAAGTGTATCCAACACTCGAGGTCCTGTATAGTCAACTGGATTCCATGTTCGTGCGAATGCTGCCACCATATTTTCACCACTATGGAGTATTGTATACACAGGAGCAATAAGGCTTTCTGGAGTGATATTATTTTGGTTGAGTAAATCAAAACCAGCAGCTCTTGGATTGGGATATGAATTCAAGCGTTTAGTTACAATCTTCATAAATGATTTCTTTTTCAGTAAACCATTCGGATCAGCAAAGAAGTTATAATCCCAAAAGTCACTCAGAAATGGAATTAATATTCCTCGATTCATATGAGTCGCTAATCCTGAACGAATCTTTGCGAAATCACCAAGAGAATACACACCGATTGCTTGGTTTGGTTGACCAGTTGCTGTACTTGAACAACGAATATTAAGGTGTTTCATAGCTTCATTCGCAATCCACAATGACACTTGATATGGACTTATTTCATCAGGTGGGAGATCAGGATTGTCATTCCATATTTTTGTCTTCTTAAACTCCTTCCATTGTGCATCTATTCTCGGACGTTCAAGCATCTTAAATGTAGCATACTTTTGTTGTTTTCGTTCTTGTTTTGTCGGATTTGCAGCTGTCCAAGCGTTTCTATACAAGCCTTCACGTCTCTTCGCGATCTTTCCACCATTCCAATATCGTTCAATTCCATTCTTGTCAACCACAATAACATCGTCATTGTATCCATCTCCATCTCTGTCTTCCACAAGGACATTCCAACCACCATATCGTTTCGGATTTGACTCAATCATTGCTTGTGCACTTTGAGCAGATCGAAAAGCATCTTCATATCTGAGATCATAATCCTGTTCTGTTAGTATGTTACTCGCTGCATGTCTGGCTAGTTTATCTTTGGTGCTTTGTTTGAAGGGATTGATGCCTTTCTTCCTTTTCGATTGTGTAGGATTTCTTTGTTGAATCTGTTGAAGTATTTTTTGATCGTTCATTTAGTAAGAAATAAAATATTGAATTTGTAAATACATGTTTCATCAAAAACAAATCACACCAAGAAGAAAACAAGGAAGCAATTTAACACAAAGGATGTCGTACAATTCATTCGATGATCTTTCAATTTCAGAATATGTCAATCAGAGACTGCAACAGGTGAAGACCTCTAATGTCGGAAAAGAACTGCCAAGTGCTATTCATCATGAACTACTGTTCAATCGCAATAGTGTGAATGTACTCATTGGAAATAGAGGAAGTGGAAAGACCTTTAATGTCCTCAGAGAACTTCTGAAAGTCCAGGAAGTGCCACTCCAAAATGAGAGATTTCACTTGTTTGTCTACGTTACTGATAATCACAATGACGGAACTTTTCAACGATCCAAATCACTAATAAGGATTCCAATAGTAAAGGTGAAATATAGTGAAATTTTTGCATTTCTTGAGAATCTATCGACAGCTAAAGCAGCATACGAAGAAATCATCGACAATCACTGGGAAGAAACAGTGACAGATCAGTCAAGGAAATCAATACTGAAAACTCTCCATCTTGATTCATTTCGAGAACGTAATCTTCAAACAATGATCCTCCTTGACGACTGTAGAAGAATCCTCAGTGAGCGAAGAACAAAAGCGAATCCTTCAATTCTGATGGACTTATTACTGGAGAATCGTCAACCAAAATTCACATTCTTTCTCACCATTCATGAACTGTTCTCATTGTCTCCAGATATGAAGTCAAACATTGATTCGTTGTGGATCTTTGGTGGCTTCAACAATGAACGAATCAGAAGAGTTTTCAATCAACTGAATGCACCAATGGAATGCAAAGAGTTTTGGAGTACTTAAAAACAATTAACGAAGCAACAAGTAGCGATCTTTCGATATGGTCAAACCGTTCACATAGATTACCTCATGGTTTAAAACGATTCTGATTTATTCGAAATGGTTTAGATATTTTTGAAATGGTTATAAATGATTCTAAATGCATTAGTGTTATTTTCAAAATGATTTTACAATTTTTTAATTCATTCTAAATGAGTCTAACAGTTTTTGAACCACTTGAACCAGAACAGATTAATTTAGATTCAATTGAAAGTTTTCAGATGTATTTAAACAAGAATGGAGAGATTCTGAAACGATATACAACGAATAAGCTGAACAAAATGATAAAGATTGATGGATACAGAATAACGAAAACCAAAGGAGTTATCGCACTTCGAAAGGACTACTATGGTGGTTCCTCAACGATGACTTACACTGATGCTCCACAAAAATATGATGAACTTATGTCTAGAATTACAGTGCTAGAAGACATTGTTAAACGTCTCGCAACTGCTATTGAATCTAAGAATCAACGTTGGGGTTAATTCTCAATGAATCCTGATCATCACTGGAATCAAGCAATTGTCTCAAGCATTGTGAAACCAATTCATCATCCTTAATTATTTTTGTTGATACTTATTGTATTAATCGCTTTTGTACTTCACTCAATTGTGAATCAAACTCTTGCTTCTTCAGTTGGTTTCGATAGTACCATTCTCTTTTGCTCAGGCGAATTGCATTCTTTGCATCACTTTCTGATTGATAAAACTTTGGTCGTCCTTTCACTTTTGTTGACATCTTTTCTACGGAAATAAAAAATCAGATTTGAATTTATGAATTCAATTTTTTATCCTGTAAGAAATATATGGAGAACTTATCAATAAAGCTCATTAATGAATTTGCTCAAAAGCTGGGAGTGGATTGGGATTCATTACCGTTAAAACGACTGATTGAAACTGCCAATAATGCACTAGTTCAGAATGGTTTCAGAGGAGACATAAACAACACAAATGAGATTGAACAATTCATCAGAACATTTACGATTCGGAATCCTTTGATGGCACCAGTGATTCAAGAACTAATGAATAGACAGAATAACCAACCCATTAATGCTCAACAAATTGATGCAAATGCTCAGCAGAAACGAAACACAATGGAAAATCAAATGAGACTGAACCAAGAGATTAGACAACGACGAATTGTACAGCCAAATCAACAAGTCATTGAGCATGATCAAGAACAGAGAAGACAACGAAGAAGACACCAGCAGAATCTCAATCAAGAAATCCGAGAATATGAACAACGAACGAGATACCAACAGATGTTAGCTCACTTTGAAGAACGAAGACGGAGATTTCTAAACTTGTATCAAGTCCCCATTGAAGAGGATATTGTACTTCCACAGTTGCCACAAACACAATTGAATGCTCTGATGGTAAGAGATGTCGATAATGTTCGAGCATTTGCTGCTGCACTCGAGAATGTGAGGGCTAATTTGGCTCCAGCAGGATACATCGCTGATCAACAGTATCGAGACGCGAATGGTCCAGTTCAATTGTACTCTCGCAATAATATCGCATCATTTGCAGACATTGAAGCACGTCTCAGAGAAGTATTCACAGCAGAGAAGTTCCCATTCAAGATCTCATTTGATTTTGCACTACTGAATTCTGTAACAGATCAAAATGGAAACACCACTTATGAAGAGAATACACCATTCTATCAGAACTCAATGAAAACATCTCCGATTACAGTCCAAAATCCTCAAGACATTGATGCTGTCATCAACGCAATGAAATCAAGAATCAGAGACAGTTTTGAAGTCACAGTGATTGATACCAAAAGAGTGCCATGTGCCATTTATGGAGCTGCTTTTTACGTGTACCGATTGCGAAATGGTGGTGCTTGCGTTCCAGGATTGAAAGCACATATTGCTCTTCAGACAGTGTTTTATGTTGATTGTAAATATAACATTTGCATCTTCACAGCTCTGACTTATCTCACTCATGGAAAAGAAGCAGATGGTAAGAAAATATGTCGAGACACAAGAATCAAGATCGCAAAGCAGCATTTCACATCGTTCTATCATTACTCAGACCTCACTAGTCCAGCTTTAGTGAAGATTCTCAAAGAGTATCCAGGATTCAATATCTCAACAGAAATAGACCGATTTGTAGAACACTTCAATGTGAATGTACATATCTATGAAGCAATTGAAAAAGACAATGGAGGTTCTTGGATCTATGCTCTTTCTCAGTCATTTCTCTCACCATTGGAGAATGCTAGAGACTTGAATTTACTGATGATCGTTCTCGAATCGGATGCACATTTGATGTTCGTTTCTGATCCACAAAAGCTGACGAAGTTGATGATTTGTCCCCACTGCAAAGACTATTGTCGTCCATATAATTCAAGAGGCGCAGGCACCAGAGATTTTGACAATCATGTGAAGAAATGTCTTGAGCAGGGAATCAGAAATGAAGAGAGATCAGTGGATTTAGATAATGCTTCAGCACCAATTCTAACTTCAGTTATTGACAATCCAACAATGTCTTCTCTATTGTCTCGAGGAAGGATGAATGAATACAAATACACAGATCAGTTCTTGACATTCGATATTGAAACAGTGATTGGTGAATTCTCAATGGATCTTCCTCCTTCTGAAAACACACAAGAAAAGAGTACAGTTCTGAATAAACATCACTTGTATTCATTAGCGTTTTCTTCTTCACTTCCATATTCACAAACAACTAAGGATGTAAATAGACTCGAATGTTCATTTGACATTAATGGTAGAAAATCACTGTATCTTGACAAGAGTTTCGAATCAATGAAAAGCATTGAAGATGAATGGATCAAAATGTGCCTCAAAGCTGGATTAATCGATGCTGATCTGTCAAAAGAGAAGATCCAAAAGCAAGCACACAATATTGGCTTTATACATTTCATCATAAATGATATGTTCATAGAAGCACTGAGAATTCTAGAATATCAACAGTACTCAGATCCAGAAATTCCATCAAATAGATATGTCACAGTAATGGGATGGAATAGTGCTAACTTCGATCTTCCAGTGATCATGAATGCACTTCATTTCACGCAATGGAGCATCTATGAACCACCACTTGGATCTGCGAAGTGTCCAAAACAGCTCGTGGTTCGTCATAAGAAACTCCAGGTGTCATTGAAATTCCTAGATGCAATGAATTTTGTATCGCCACAATCATTGAAATCATTTGTGCAGGACTTTGGTGATGGAACTGATTCAAAAGGCATATTTCCATTCGAAGCAATCAATATCACAAATGTTGAAGAAGAACTGAATAAATCAGATCCGTTTCCAGAAGAAGTGTTCTATTCACATGTGAAAAATGAATCATTGTTGAAAGATCTTTCGTACTCTGACTATGTTGAAGATGCTAAGCGATTCAGAACAAGAAGAGAATACCTGAAGAACTATAACATCAATGATACTCTAATTATGATTGATCCAATTCAGAGATTGATTCAATGGTTTGCATCAGGGAAAGTCGATATGTTGCAGTTTGTTTCATGTCCAGCAGCAGCAGCAGTGAATTTGAGAAATATGTCAACATACTTTCCTTCACTCTATTCTGATTCACCACCATATGCGGACTTCGAAATCAATACCACTTATGTTGTCAAAACTTATGAGAAAGCTTATGATTTGACACCAGCGAAATGGAAATATATGGTGAAGAATTATGAGTACCAAGATGAGAGAGCCGATCGTGATTCTTCTCAAAATGTGAATGACAATGACTATGAATGGATGACTGAATTGATCAAGAAAGGATGTGCCATTTGTGGAGCTTCATTTACGTTTCAGAATCAACCAACACTCGACAGAATTGACTGCTCACTATCTCACACAAAAGAGAATTGTCAACCATGTTGTGTGTACTGTAATGTAGTGAAATCCAATCGAGATGAACACCTGACGAAACTCAAGATTAAACTGCGCCAATATGCTCAAATCCACAAGCTTCAAATGACATTGACTGATGAACGAGTGTATAAACTATTGAGGAGTGGAATCACAGGTGGTTTATCTAATGTGATGCACCGGTTGAATCGATCAGGAATTGACACAATTCATCGTTTTGAATACGATAGCGCTAACAAAAAAGTGATTGACAAAGATACTGGAAATGTAATGACTCACATCCTCTGTCTTGACAATAATTCTCTCTATCCAAGTGTTTCTGCATCAGTTCCACACAAGGCTGTAAAATATACAAACAACAGAATGTATATGCCAGGAAGCGTCAAATTCTACACAACAAAGAAAGGAAAGATCTGTTCGCAGTCAAAGTGAAGGGACATATTCGTGAGGACAGAATCAATGATTTCATTAATATGCCTCCTATTGTTCAGACAATCAATATCAAACCAGATCAGATGTGCTCAGAAGATACTCTCGAAGCGATGAGGAATTGTGGAGTTCCTGAAGGTAAATCAGAGAAGAAAGTCACACAATTGTTGTCCACTTTTGGTGAGTACAGAGTGTTCAATTCATACTATTTGTGGTTCCTTATTGATGATTGTGCTTTTGAAATCGATGATGTGTCTGAGATGGCTGTGTTCGAGAAGAATACTGCATTCAATGGATTCATCACATCAATGATTCAACGTCGAATCGCTGCAATCGAAGCTGGAAATACTGGGATGGAAAAGTTCTGTAAACTAATCCTCAATTCATGCTACGGTTATGATTCGCTCAATACTGAGAAATACAAAAGATCATATTTGTTAAATCGAGAACAGACATTTCTGAAGCACTTGTATCCTGATTTTCTGTCGACAGATCAGATTGGGAAAGATTTGTACTTAGTCGATGTGAAACCCAAGAAATTCAAATGCAAAACAGCTCTTCAATCAGCGTTTTTTACACTGGAGAATGCCAAGTATTGGTACGTCAATTTCTACTACAATTTCCTCACCAAGTGTTGTGACGAACAGAAGTTTCATTTCATCTATTGTGACACAGATTCGTTGTCTATCGCAATTGCGGGTGATCCAAATCAAGACTGTCATCAAGGTTTATCAGCTATTGTCTCAGATCAACAGTTCTACGATAAGAATGTGTTTCAATGGTTGCCAAATCCAAAGTGTGGAATCAAATCTAGAAAGAAACTATTGGGATTGTCAGTGGAGAAGGAAGGTGATTTCATGATTGCTCTTTCGCCAAAGTGCTACTACATCAGTGAGAAAAATACACCAGTGCACAAAGCCATCAAAGGAATCTCACTAGCCCGGAATTCACATCTGGATCAATCACAATTCATCAAAGCAAACGAGACAAAACAACCGATTGAAGGAGAGAATGTTAACTTTCAAATGAAGGAAGATTCAATGTTGACAATACTGGTGAAAAAGAATGCATTGACATCAATTCACACAAAGATGATGGTACTTCCGAATGGATCATGTGCTCCATTCATGGATGGTTTGAACAGAGACGACTATCTGAACTGAGTATAAGTTATTTTTATGTCCATTAAATGCCAACGGTTGATTCAATATTCAAAAATGTTCCATCTTGGGAAGTAGCAAAACAGAAGCGACATGCAACAAGAATTATCCAACAATGTTCAGAAGAGAATGGACTCAAGACAAACCTGCAACTCTACTCTCGTATTCTTCATCAGTATCAGTTCACACAACAGCAATTATCAGATATAGCAAAACAAGATCGTATTCTCAAGTTTGGAGGTAAGACAGTATCGGAGTTATACAATTCGTACTTTGATTTATTTCGTGTTAATCATCCAGATCAAGTGTTTGAAGCAGATTTGCGAAGAATGAGAGTGTTCAATCCAGCACCGAGAATCAATGCGCCAGCTCCACGGATTCCAGAACAAATTGACTATCCATTCAAGTCGAAAACAAAAGTGTTTCATCAAGTGAATCCAACAGTTCCAGTTCCAGATCAGAATACGTTTGTGACAGATCATAATCCAAAGAATCGATTGTTTCTTCAACGTCCGTCATTCTCTCCATATCGACATTCGTGGGAAATTGACATCATGGTTCTCAAGACTAATCCACAATCAATTCCGCAGTACTATCTCGTGTGTGTGAACATTAATACCAAGTATCTTGTGATGATCAAAATAGCGTCGAGGAATGATGTAGTAATCCAAAATGCTCTTCAGCAATTGATTCAAACCGTGGAAGTTGATCACATTCGTGGAGATGCAGAGTCGGGATGGAATAACAATCGCATTAGAGATTTCCTCGAAAGGAATGATATCCAGTTCTTCTTTTCATCATCTCCATTCACGAATAAAAATAGAGTTGTTGATCGAATGATTCGGACAATCAGAGATGCTTTTCGTGGTAATGTAACTCAGATGTGTGACAATAATCCAATGCAGCAGTTTGTGGATTATTACAATCTGACTCCTCACAAGGCATTTAGAAATATAGTGACTCCAGTTGAGGTTGAAAGAGATGCTGAACTCGAATGGGCATATATCCAACGAAAGCAAGACAAGTTGAAGCAAGTCAAGAGAACTCAGACCAGAAAAGGACTATGGGATTATCAACCAGGCAATGTTCTTCAGATTCATTTGGATTTATCAAAGACTCAACACGCTTTCGAGAAACGCAGACGACAGTTCAATAAATTGGCGACATTTCTGTCTTATGTCAATGGGAATGTTCGCTGTCAATTGCTTCAACCATATCAAGACATTCGTGTTGTTGACATTCCTATTCACTTCACAGAAAAGATAGCAGATTCTGTCAATACACTAACGCCTCAGGTCAGGAATAAGTTCAATCTCCGTTGAGTTCTAATCAAAAATGCAAATTCACAAGTGTCTCAGTTATTAATGATTTTATACAATTCAACAATAATCTCAGTCTCTTCTTTTTTCTTTATTTTTGATAAATCCAAGGATGATGAAGCTCATTAATGACGTCGGAAATGGCATTCTCTTTCATTGTTGTTTCTCCATTCCAATGAAGTGCCCCAGGTGCCCCAGGTCGCATTTTTGAAATATTTGACGAATCTCATTTGCGCAAAGAAGTCATCGTTGATCTCCATTCCGATTAGGTGCCCCAGGTGCCCCAGGTCGATCGCCTAAAAAATTTCATTTGAGTTTTCAAAAGTCCACGTACGATCATTTTTGGGCATTCTTTTTCCGAGACAATTGAGAGCGTTCATTAATGCCAAGCAGTAGTGTCTATTCATCAATGCTAATAAGTGCCCCAGGTGCCCCAGGTCGCATTTTTGAAATATTTGACGAATCTCATTTGCGCAAAGAAGTCATCGTTGATCTCCATTCCGATTAGGTGCCCCAGGTGCCCCAGGTCGATCGCCTAAAAAATTTCATTTGAGTTTTCAAAAGTCCACGTACGATCATTTTTGGGCATTCTTTTTCCGAGACAATTGAACGAGTTCATTAATGCCAAGAATTAATGATTATTCATCAATGCTATTGAGTCACCAAGTCAATATTCATGAAACAGAGTTGTTTGATAGTCAGAGTAGCTCAGAAATGCCATCTCATAAATGATTTATTACAATTTCACAACAACTTTCTTTAATTGACCTGGGTCATATCTCACTATTTGAGTCATCTTTAATGCCCTGTGACCCGAGTAAATCATTAAAAATTGTTCCATTAATATCAAATTCCAATTATTTAGTGAAGAATGTAATAGATCATCCGTGAGCATAGTTCAATAGTGACCTCACACTGACGGATCTATACAATAATTCTTGATCATTTAATGCCCTGTGACCCGAGTAAATCATTAAAAATTGTTCCATTAATATCAAATTCAATTATTTAGTGAAGAATGTAATAGATCATCCGTGAGCATAGTTCAATAGTGACCTCACACTGACGGATCTATACAATAATTCTTGATCATTTAATGCCCTGTGACCCGAGTAAATCATTAAAAATTGTTCCATTAAAGTCAAATTCCAATTATTTTATAAAGAATGTAATATATCATCAGTGAGCCAACATCAGAGCATATCTCATGAAAGACAAAGTCAATATTCCTCATCTCTAATGCCCTGTGACCCGAGTAAATCACTAAAAATTGTTCCATCAAAGTCCAAATCCACAAAGATTCTTCTCAATGTAAATTCTCGCCAACAGCTAGAAAATCATTAATGACATCAAATAATGAAATATCATCGAAAATATCACTAACATTGAGGTTCTCAGCAACTTGGAAAAATCACTAATTTTGACCACAATTGTGCCTTAGATCACCCATAACTCCTTACAGAGATGTCAGATTCCAATAATTCTTGCACCAATGAATTCAGAAGATCAATATTGACTATATCAGAACGAATGAAGACGATCTGGAACACTTCACTTTTTTCGAACATTTCAGGTCCATAACCTTAGACCACAAAAATGAAAAAATTCTAATGCCCAAGAAAAGAAGAAACAATCATTTATTTGTAATATACCATCAATGATAAACACTTATTTCCGGGAGACAGACGCGTTGGAGCAGTATTAAAAGAATCGAAAAATTAAGCTTAATTCCAAAGTACTTTTCCAATTTTTTAATTTCTATATATAGGGAGCTCCAAAAATGTCAAAAACGACCATTGCCCAGAAAAACCTATAAACGTCAGTGATGCATGGGGATAGTGTCTACATCCTCCAGGTGCATTCTGAAGGGTCCTGCTCACTCGTGGAGCTCTGGAGATAATGATCAAGGCATCAATGTTTTGAACTAATGTCAATCGTCTCGGAGAATCAATGCGGAAAAAAGATCGTACGTGGACTTTTCAAAAAAGAAATCCAAAAATTTTCTGACGATCGACCTGGGGCACCTGGGGCACTCAATAGCACTGAAGATCATTACTGACTTCCATGCACAGGATATCACTTTCAATCGTCTCGAGAAAAGAAAGCCCAAAAATGATCGTACGTGGACTTTTGAAAACTCAAATGAAATTTTTTAGGCGATCGACCTGGGGCACCTGGGGCACCTAATCGGAATGGAGATCAATGATGACATCTCTGCGCTAATGAGATTTCTCAAATAATTCAAAAATGCGACCTGAAGATCATACTGACTTCCATGCAAATTAACACTTTCAATTGTCGAGAAAAGAAAGCCCAAAATGATCGTACGTGGACTTTCCAAAACTGAAAAGAAAATTTTTAGGCGATCGACCTGGGGCACCTGGGGCACCTAATCGGAATGGAGATCAACGATGACTTCTCTGCGCTAATGAGATTTCTTAAATATTTCAAAAATGCGACCTGGGGCACCTGGGGCACTCAATAGCACCGAAGATCATTACTGACTTCCATGCACAAGTTAACACTTTCAATTGTCCCGAGAAAAGAAAGCCCAAAAATGATCGTACGTGGACTTTCCAAAACTGAAAGAAATTTTTTGGCGATCGACCTGGGGCACCTGGGGCACCTAATCGGAATGATCAAATACTTCTCTGCGCTAATGAGATTTCTTAAATATTTCAAAAATGCGACCTGGGGCACCTGGGGCACTCAATAGCACCGAAGATCATTACTGACTTCCATGCACAAGTTAACACTTTCAATTGTCCCGAGAAAAGAAAGCCCAAAAATGATCGTACGTGGACTTTCCAAAACTGAAAAGAAAATTTTTAGGCGATCGACCTGGGGCACCTGGGGCACCTAATCGGAATGGAGATCAACGATGACTTCTCTGCGCTAATGAGATTTCTTAAATATTTCAAAAATGCGACCTGGGGCACCTGGGGCACTCAATAGCAATAATGAATAATCACTAATTCCTCGCACTAATGAGCTCTGTCAATTGTGTCAGATAATGACTCCATTTTGGACTACTGTCAATCGAGAACACAGAAAATTATGGGTCTCAGAAAAAATAAACGCAGAACTTTTTTATAAATCGAATTTTTTATCTCCTTAGAAAGAATGGCATTACAAATTGTAAGATTTGAATTCAAGGAAAAAGATGCACAAATCAAGGAATCTCTCAAATACGATTTCGATGAAGAACTCGACGCAATGTTCAATAATCTTCCTGACGAAATTCATTCATTGTCTGATCGTTTGAGACCTCACAAAGTCCCATTGTTCGACTATAAGAAATACAACGATGGTATATCATCTGAGAGTGCTGGTCATAAACGAACAGGAACAGCAATAAACATTGCACATGTGACCAACCTAGCAGTCGTGGATATTGACATCTTGGATAAGGATGCTGATGAAGAAACCAAGAACCAAATCAGAACATCTGTGTTAAATGTATTACCCAATGATGTCGGATTAGTAGTGACTGGATCAGGGGGTCTTCATATATACTGCGATATTAATGGCTACAAACTGGAGAAGAACTCAATGGTGAAGGTGAAGAAAACTGACCAATACGATGTGGATTTATTCGCCTGTGTAGACTCATCTCTGCGCTGGATAGTGCAACCGAAATCCAAAGTCCAAAAGGAAAGTGGAAGGCACTAATAAAATCCAATCATACAAGACCATTAATGACTTTGACGAACTCTTCATCCTATCATCATTGTCAGATGTATTAACTAGTCTGGGTATTTCATTAAAGCCCACTCCAACAGAGAAGAAGCCAATAGTGAAGCCATCAGTGAACCAGACCAAAATTGAAAGTCCAATAGCTCCTTCTTTCGACGAGGATTCCATTCAACAGTACACTTTAGCCCAAGCCGATTTAATCAGAAATGGACTGAAAGGATTAGTGATTCACAACGATTCTGGATCCAGATCAATTGAAGAGGAAGTCTCCTTGTTGCCATTATTTGCAGGCATTAATTCCTGAGACACATCAATGGATTTACAGACGAGATGCTCGAACAAACATACAAAGACATCTATGACAACAACACATTAACTGAAAATGCAGAGAAGAATTGGGGCACAGAGAATACGGTACGCTTCGAATGATACCCATCCTGGAGTCCTCATGAAAATCATTAGAATCCATAATGAAAAGTACTATAATGATGAATTCCTTATTCCTCTCACTGACTACGATGTCTCTGATTTCTTTGACAGTCTTGAAGTTGATTCCAATGACGAACCAGTCAATGATAATCTCTCCAATGAACCCACTAATGAGCAATCAATAACGAAGGATTCATTCGATGAAAAGATCGATCTGCTGTCTCCATTTGACTTCTCTACAATAAGGAAAAAGGCAACAAACAAAGACTACAAATCAGAGACAGAAGTGTTGAGAGATCTATTGAAAGTTCTTCGATGTATTGAAGTGTCATTGTTATGCATTGTGAAAGAGTACAGTTCTCTTGATCTCTGCTATCGTGTCAATGTTCAGAAAGAAGGTAACGTCTTGAGATTATTGAAATCAATTAAAGTGACCATTCCAAGCGAAGATCCAAAGAAGTGTAGAACGATCACGTGCCAATCAACATTCGAGAATTATCGCAATCTATTCATGGTCAATGGCATTCGATTTATGAGCGATAATCCACAGATGTTCTCACTATTCCAAGGATACAAATATCCATTCGTTAATGAACCAAACACTGATCTGATTCAGCCATTCTTAGATTTCACAAAAGAGATAATTTCAGACAACAATGAAGAATTGTATAACTTCATTATCAACTGGATATCATTCGTGATTCAGAATCCTGGTCAGAAGACAGCGTCAGTCATTATCTTAAAGGGAATGCAAGGAATTGGCAAAAATGTCTGGACTAATGTACTCTGTGAAATAATGCGAGGATACTCTGCTCCAAATATCACTGACATTCAAGAACTCTGCGGAACATTCAACACAGTAATTGAAGGCAAAATGCTGATCGTCTGTAATGAATTGAAGAACGCTGGTGAAGAAAGAATGTCAAACTTTGACGCCCTCAAATCAATAATTTCCGACACGAGCTTCAGAGCTAATGAAAAGGGAATCGCCCGTCGTGACGCTGAGAATGTTGCCAATCTGATCTTCTGCACAAACAACGCATATCCAGTCAAGATTGAAGTCGATGATAGACGCTATTGTGTCTGCAAAGTCTCCAATAAACGCAAGGATGATTCCAGCTATTTCCTCAATCTCATCCGCTCCTTCACTCCAGATTTCTACTCGCACCTATTGACATACTTCAATCAGAGACCCATCACTGACTTCAACCCAAGGCAATTACCAAACACTAATGCTAGATGTATTCTCCAAGAAGTGTCTCGATCAGTAATAGGAGACTTCTGTCTACAGCACATCGATGAACTTGAACAAGGGATGCCATGTTCCTATGCCGCTGAACTAATGCCAGATCACTATAAGAAACTCAAGACATTCCAGATGGACCTCCACGAGCACTGCACTAGAAAAAAGGTCACTATAAATAAACAACGAATATGGTGCTATGTCATCGATCCCAAGTATGCCGATCTACTAAAGAAATCCTCCATCAATGACCAAGACACCAATGACCTAGACACCAATGACTAATCCACCAATGTCTATATATTTTTGCCTATCCACAAACACCCCCATTTTCCATCAATGTCTCTTCACAAATGCCTCTCCATCAACGCCCCATTCAACAATGTCCTCTTCACCAATGACTCTCCACCAATACTATTCCATTAATGCCACTCTATATATTCTTATCAGTATTGCTATGTAATATCTCACTAATGTCTCATCATCAATGACTTCATCAATCACTCTCCACCATTATCCCTCCACCAATCACTCTCCACCAATCACTCTCCACCAATACCACACACCAATCACTCTCCACCAATATCTCCACACCAATACCAAACACCAATGTCCCCCACTATCCACCTAATATCTCTTCACCAATCTCCATCCACCTATGCGCATACACCTATCTATATCCACCTATATCCCCACACCAACCTATATCCACCTATCTCAATCATCCTTGACTTATCCATCTATGTCTATACACTTATTGCCTCTCACCTCCCTATCCACTACCCCTTATCTCTAAGTTGGATCCAAGCATTTCGAATAAGCCAACATAATGAGGATTTCTGAAGACTGTACATTCATTTGGTCTTTCTGGGAATAAGCACATTAGATTCATACGATTGTTGAGTTTGATGCTGATGTTTGATCTCACTCCCATTGCTGTTGCTTTTGATTGAAATGATTGTGTGTCAATTCTTTCTGCCTTCAGGACATAAACAGTTTTGGAATATGTGTTGAAGAGGGATTGTTTCGTTGCATCAGTGATTTGATATCCGTAGCAAACTGATGTGACTTTATCCACTGATGAAGACCAGACAGTTGAAGTGGATACCTTCGTTCTAACCTCATTAACAGTTGTGGCTGTATGATGAGCAGTTTGATCGTATTGAATCACTGGATTTCCAATTTGGGTAAATTCTTGTGTCAGAGTGGAGTATTCATTCTCACCCAGTTGATGCATTCCATCTTGATCAACTATAGTAGTAATATTTTTGTCTGGAAATAGATCTCTGACCACCTCAAGTGTTTTTCTAACAACAGTTGAAACTCGAACGGGACAATACACAAGTGAATCTGTTGTCAAGTGAAATCTCAAACGTAAATTGCCAAAGATGGAATTAGGATACTGATCAAAGGTACTCAATGGGAGGAGGTTCACAAATGGAATAACCAGTGGAATTGTCGCGGTGAAAGGTGCTTTGTTTCCATTGAGTGTTGGAACAAAATAGAATCCACACACGCTTGGATCCATTCTCTGAACATTTTCAAAAAGACTGTAGCAATGCTTCATGTTGTTTTTCTCTTCAAAAGACTTGAAAGTGTGATACAGAAATGATTCGTGAACATGATTATTCTGTAGTGAATTGTCAATGATGTTTCCTTTACTGTCGACGAGTCTCATGTCTCGAATTGTATCTGATGATGATTTATATCCGTAGAACATTCCATATTGTCCAATCATCCCAAATTTAGCTCCATCGAATGGTTGGTAAAAAGGAACAGTAACAGTTAGATCTATTCGTAAATGACTCTTCGCAAACTCAGTCACATCATGACCGTCATAACACAATGGAACTTCAATCTCGTCTCCAATTCTGCATGGCATAGGAGGATTTGTTGGATGAACTTCCTGAATTGAATACACGTGAGGTTCTGAATCCCATTGTTTGGGCAAGTACGATTGCACTTCAATTTGCTCAATTAATGTCGATGTTGGTTTGGATTGATTTGATCTGATACTTCTCATTTATAGAAAAATAAAAAATACAATATCAATAATTTCTTTTGTCATTTTCAATTTGGAATGATTCCCAAATCTTTATGTAATGCTTTCAATGTGTGATTTGGATAGTACTCGACTCTGGGTTCACCATTGCTGTATCGTAAGACCCACCATGTGGTTGCAGTTGTCGCTAGAATCGGTGCTGGAGGATGAGTAAATGTTGTCATATCACCTCCACTTTGACTTGGGTTGTAAACATTGTAGTATGTGTCAAGATTACCCTGATAGATTGGATGTGATCTCAAAGTGACAGCAGTATTTCCTCTTGAACTGATCGAATCATTACAGTTTGTTGGACATCCACTTCTCTGAGTTGGAAAGCACAGAAGGAAGTCAGTATTGTCATGAACTGGACGAACTCTTGTCATTGTTTCATTAGGATATGTTTCATCACCAGTGAGTTTCTCTTCAACGAGTGAATCCGTCAGTGATCGCTCCAAATCATCAGGAACAGCTAGGTATGAATCGAGATTGAGAGTCGACAATGCAAACTGATAGAAGCGAGCTCCAATAGTTGTAGTCGGTTGTTCTGGATAATACCTGTTTTGTAAATTCACTTGGATGTTCTTCTGCATTGGATTGTGGAAGCAAGTGACTTCATTATCGTAATGACGAAAGAGAAGCATAATGTCCTTTGCATTCACCACTACCATTTGCTGAGTACAATCAATTCCTGTTGCTGTTGGGGCCTTCTGAAATGGATAGAATGAGATCTTCTCAGCTGGAATTGTTCCAGGACGATCCTGATACATCACCATGAGTTTCTTAATTGCATCATCTTTCATTTTGTATCCAGCACTCATACAATACACATCATCAATCCGATAGTTTGTGATGTTTAATGAGATGTACTGATCGACAAATTCAGGTTCTGTTGTCACGACATTGGCTGTTGAACAAACAATGTCTTTTGTAACTGTTGGTTGCTGAAATGATTGACCAATTTGAACGAAGTTCTTTGTGCATGAGGTTACGAGATTGTTTAAGAAATATGGACGATGTTGAATACAATTGAGAATTGCTGCCTTAATTGTTGGTGCTGCTGCTGTTCCAGTTACGAGTGATGATAGTGTATCTTTCAAAGTGAGTTCAGGATTCACAGAACAACAAACAAATGCATCTTCATTCATGTGCACACTCAATTTCAAATCACCAAAGAGACATTTTGGATAGTCAGTCATTCCAGAGAAAATGAGAAGATCTTCAAGATTGATTGACACGCGAATTGGCACATCAATTGTGTCTTGAAACACCCCTGTTCCAGATGTTGTTGTAAAATCAGAAAGTGGAATATAGACACCAGCTACAGATTCATCATGCTCCCATGCGTTTTTCCAAGGTGTGTGACAATGTTTTCGATTCTCCAATTGACTCTTCGGTTTGATCATATTGTAGATGTGTGATTCCATTGAGACATCATTATTTGTTGTGCTGATGATTCTCTGATTGTTGTGAAGAACAGTAAGGTCACGAAAGATTGATGCAGAATGCTTGAGTCCAACGAAAATGAATATCCTCTCATTCATGTATGATCCAATTTTACCAGAAGTTGTCTTCCAATTATTGAGTTTCAATGTTGCTGTCATTGTGAACGTAATGAATGAATCATCAATTTGACAAATGTCCTGATTACCAGTCAACGGAATGATTATCTCTTGTCCTGTGTAGAATCGTGCATTCTCTGATGGTTTCAATTCTTGGATTGAAGTACTGTGTGCTCCATCATTCAGAAGATAATTAATGTGATGTTCAGACATGAGTTGTTGTTGTATTTGACCCATGTCATCTCTTGTGTACTTGATAGATCCAGTTGTGTTTCCAGTTAATGATGATGCTCCAGTTCTTTTGTTTGTCAGATGTGTTAGATGCGAGTTCATTTTAACAAAAATAAAAAATTACATTTCTGCTTTAACTCTAGTTACTTTTTCTTTTTTGGTTTCTTCGCTTTTGGTTTCAGCTTTTCTTCTAGTTTCATTATTTCACCTCTGAGTTTGTTCGCAACTGCTGTGTTTCCTTCATTCATTGCTTGCTCGTATTGTGCCATCTTTTCTGCGTGGATGTGTTGATCCGATTTCACATCTGGAATCATCTCAACACCTGTCTGTGCGACTTTAGAAATCAATGGTCCAACGAAGGGAATGAGATTCAGAAATGGAGCTCCAACTCTGAGTATGTTTTTGCCAACTGCTGCTAATTTTGATAACCAACCTGGTGCCATTTTAGGAAAATAAAAATATTCGAATACTAGTGAATTTTTATCCTTTGAATTGAATTTTGGAATTTGACGAGAGTGGCATATCTTCATTGGAGTATCGTCCATTTCGTGGAGGTTCGTACTCTATCATCTGCGGTTTTTGTTGACGATTGATCGCCTTATTTTGTTGATAAACGTCCATCATTCCTCCTAATCCATTGAGTATTCCTCCTGCTGTTTGACCGAATTTACTGTTCGTTTGAGAGAGTAATCCACCACCGACTTGATGTAATGTTGGAGCTAGAGGTTTGATGAATTGAAAGAATTGCTTGCCGATATTTTTGAGTTTGTTGAAACTTCCTGGTGCCATTAATGCAATTTTGAGAAATTGTGTTGAAGAGACGAAGTCTATTTAAGTAAAAATAAAAAATACAATTCATTTATAATTTTAGCGTGGAATCGCTTTCGTCAGAGAAATGCCATGATTGAGAATAGTGTTGTATGCTTCATTGTAGGCAATACTCATGTCTTTTCCACCAACAAGGATCTTGAAAATGGTTCTAAACACTGGGAGTTTATTCAGACATAAACACTTGTCAGACAAATCATCCAATTCAATGACAACATCGTTGATTCCAGTGAGTGTCGCAATCAGCGCACATAAATCACTTTGGTTTGTGATCAGTTTCTTCGATGGTTCAATGAGATTATTCAGTAGTTTCTTTTCACAAGCAAATGCATTCTTGTACACTAACAGTAGTTGATCTTTGAATGCTGAAATGTTGGAAGTGTATTCTCGGAGTGGAATGGAACGACTCTGAATTGGTGCTGATGGATATGTCTCCAATGGTGGATCATAAACACCTGGAACATTCTCGAGTTCAACATTCGCGCATTGTTCATTACGATCTTCGAGTTTCGATCTTCCGGAATTGGATCCTTTATTATCGATGATGACATTGTTGGTGATTGATGTTGGTACTGAAGAAGAACTTGGGTGTTTCGTAAATTGACAACTTAGAATTGGTTGCATCACTTTCTATAAAAATAAAAAATATATATTAATGTTTTTAAATTCACATTTCTGCTCGATCTAAATTTCCCATTCCAGAACTGTCCAACTGTGCAAATCGATAATACCCAGGCATCTCAGATTGGTATTGATCGATATTATCATCTGTTCTTGTTGCATAGGCTTGGCGTGTCAGCTTATTGCAAAGTGTCGATATGTCATCTGAATAGTGATTGAAGTATTCTTTTAAGAAAGTTGAGTCTTGAGTGATCATTTGGAGAAACACAGGATGAATCTGTTCCTTGAAGGCTTTCTTTTGTTTCATACTGGGATTGTAGTCCTGTACATGATCATGAAGCCATTTGTCCCACATTTGTGATGCTACTGTCGATTGAATAGAATTGAACACCATATTGTCTAAGACATGTTTCTCAAGATTTGCGGGGTTTCCTAGACTTGCACGAGTTATTCCCAATACACTTGTCATGAAGTCGCCAACAACCTTCTTCATTATTGCATATGGTTGTTGAGATCGTTTAGTCTTCATCTCTTCATAGCTGATGTCTCGATAATTGGTTGGTAAATCGTATGTTCCATTCTTGAGGAAATTCCGATGGACAGCTTTGATTTTCCTTCCGTTTTCTTGATTGAATGATGTGTATGGTTTCTGTCTTCGCATGTCTGGTGTTGGATTCATTGCATAGTATGTCTCTTTGACTGGTCTGCTGTTGTATGGAGTTAGCAGAGCACCATTGACTGCAATCAGATCTCCAGTATCACTATCGTACACCATCACATCAGGAACTTGTCCATATTGTTCTACTTTCGCAGTCCAATTTCGTCCAGTTCTCGAAATATACTCACGTGCTGATGGAAGACTACACAGCGCATCATTGCGTCTGGTTTGAATATCATCGTCGGCATAGATTCGTTTCAATGCTGCTTGAGTCTCCGGTCCGTATCTCATTCTTGGTTTCTTCGCTTGCGCTTTTCTTTGTGGTTGAACGTACACTATCTTTTGTGACATTGTGTGTTTTCATACAAAATAAAAAAACCAAAAGTATATTTTAATTAGAGTTAAATCACAAATGAACAAATCGAATATGGCTAAACCGGAGGTTTCGCGGAGGGTGGAACCCTCGTCTCTAACAGCATATGTGAATGCAAAACTGAGTGAAGCTTCTAGTAGGAATGTGTCTCATGAAGTGCAATCACAAATACATCCAGACTTGAATTTCAATCGCAACAGTGTTAATGTCCTCGTTGGAAACAGAGGAAGTGGAAAGACATTCAATGCACTTCGAGAGGTTGCCAAACTCCAAAATGTTCAGGTTAGGAATGAACTATTCCATTTGTTTGTCTTCGTCACTGACAAGAACATAGATCCGACTTTCGATAAATTCAAACCAATATTGAACGTTCCTTATGTCAAAGTCAAATACGATGATGCACTTCCATTTCTGTTGGAACTATCTGAATCGAAAGCTGCGTATGAAGAGATAATTGACAATCAATGGCAAAACAAAATCACTGATGAATGCAGAGAGGATCTCTTTGACTCACTTTACATTGATGACTTCTCAGTCAAGAATCTCCAAACGATTGTACTTCTTGATGACTGTCGCAGAATCCTCGGTGAACGAAGAACATCCAAAAATAGAATGACAATGATGGACTTATTATTGGAGAATCGACAACCAAAGTTCACATTCTTTCTGACAATGCATGAACTCTTCAGTTTGTCAGCTGACATGAAGTCAAACATCGATTCAATGTGGATCTTTGGAGGATTCAACAAAGAACGAATCAGTCGAGTCTATCCTCAGTTGAACTCACCAATTGATATTCGACAATTCTGGAATGTCTACCAAAGGAAACAAAAATGTGAAGCAATCATTCTTCGATACAATACTGATGGAGTAGCACTGAATGAGATCAACAAAGATGGTTTAAACCGAACTGTCCGTTAATTCTTGAATAAGGTTTCCAATTGTCTCGTCAAGACTTCGAAGCCTCATGCTGAGAGTGTCTGTCAACGCTCGAATTGATTCTTCTATGTCGGATAATCTCTGATCAATCGAGAGTGAATTAGGTGGAGTGGAAGCATCCACATATCGTTTCCTCAGTGCTATCTCACCTCTTATTTTTGTTATTCGATATCCATCAATTTGTATCATCCTATTCAGTTTCTGTGTTGTGTACTCATTCAGTTCTTTTCTATTCTTCTCCAAGTATCTCTGAAAGTCGTGAATGATTGTGAACTCTTTCTGCTCAGGATCAAACGGTTCTAATATTTTCAGTGATGTCATTTAGGAGAAATAAAAATATCTGAAACATTTTTGAAAACGAACAAAGTTCTCAGATCGAAGATCGCACTACGCCAAATTAAAGTCAGCAATGAATTCTGGAGTTAAATCATCAATAGAGTCTGCATGGAACTTTGTGTGTTGGATTGGAACGTAGACAACTTTTGACAGACATGTGAGTCCATTCAGTAGAGTCGCTACAACATTACCGTGCTTGTATTCAATGAATTTCCCCACGAATTGAAACTGTCTTCGCTTCTTCTGAAACTTGGCAACAGTCTTGTCCAGATCAAGGTGGATCAACAGAATGTTTCCTGGTTTGTATTTCCATAACATCTGTGTTGTCTGTTGCTTTTGGATGTTCTTTAATTGTTCTTCACAACTGGAGATGTACAGTGCTTCGATTTCTCTATTGTTTTGAGCTTGCTCTGGTGTGTATTTGTTCCAGTACGCTCGATGAGGAGTCATGTTGTAGTATTCAACCATCTGATTCATCAATGAATGATTTGCCATCTGTGTTGCATTGTCTTGGAATCCATCTCTGATTGTTCTGATCACTCGATCAACAATTCGATTATGATTAGTGAATGGTGAGCTTGTGAAATATGTACTGACATTCAGATCCTTGAAAAACTCTGATGCTTCTCTACTTGTCCATGCTGCTTCACCATCTCCTCGAATGTTGTTGACATGAACTCCACGATGAATAATCAGATCGTTGATTGCAGTCTTGACTTTGCTCCATGATTTATCCAGAACAGGAATGACAACCAGGTATTTGGTGTTGATGTTAATTGCGAAGAGGAATATCTGAAGTACTGTTTTCGACGTTGGTGATTGGATAAATACAAGATCAATTTCCCAGGATCCAAACTTGGGAGAAAAGTATGGTCTATCACAATTCTGAGGAACCTTTCTGTCTGATGTCTTCTGTGGATCACCTGTAATTGCTTTCGACATGAACTGCATTTTTGATCGAAATGGATACACTATTTTTTCCGTTGTTTTTGGAATCATTGGTGGATCAATTCTCATCGCATCACCTCCTTTTTCTCTCTTGATTTTCCTCGGATGTGCAACACTCCATCTGTGATCAAATTCCTCATACCAATCCTGAAATGATCTTCCTCCGAATGGGATTTGTTTTGTGTGAGTCAGAATGAAGTTTAGATCTTCGTTCGCAATCTTTCTGTTTATCGAGGCTCGAACGAATGTGTCTCTGTTCATTTTATTTGCATCCAGAATGTGTGAGGTAATAAAGTGTTCCATTTGCTTTAGATTATTCATGATTGAGTTCTCAGCTTTGATTTGTTCATCTTCTGAGTCATTTCTCTGTTGATGATCAAACAATCCTTTCATTTGTTCCAACTTATTGAGCACTTGCTGTGTCGTCGGTTCGTACCGTCTGATCTCTCTCACTGGGTGGTTGAACACGGTTGGTGTGAAGAAGGGATTTCTCTCTATTGGATCCTGCATCAGTGAAATTGGTATAATGTCATCATCATCATCATCATCATCATCATCATCATCATCATCCTCATCATCCTCTTCGAACTTCCTCTCCTTCATTGGATATTCATATTCAAACCCCATTGATTTCAAGTTTCTCTTCAGTCCAGGAATAATTAGATATTCAGGTGGTTCTATTGCTATTGGTCTTTGCACTGGAATGGGTATTGGTCTTGCCTCTGCAGGGCTTCGAACTCTTGGTGAGAGAATTGGTGTCACTTGTTGATTGTACTTTCGATGATATTCTCGATACTTTTTGTATGCCGTTTCACATCTCCCATCACTGACACGTTTTCCCAAGAATTCAATCAGAAATTGTGAGACTACTTTTGTTCCATCTGAAATAGTTAAATTAGGAGGTAATCCACCATTGAACCAATCCTCAAAATATGTCTCATCGTTTGCTACATACTCTCCATTTGAATCATAGACATCATATACTGGTAAAGTGTTGGCTCTATTGAACTTAACATTGAATATTTTGATTTGAGAGTGTTGTGTGCAATTCAGCAACCTTTTCACTAATGCATCGATCTGTCTTGTGTTCATTTATACAAAAATAAAGTTTGTGTTTATTCAATTTTAAAATCAGTAGCTTTCAGTCCATGAATGAATGGAGGACACGATTCATTTTCCAGCACGATTGCCTTCAGATGAATTCCACTGAGACTGAGTTTCTGTTGTTGTATTTTCGCTATCTCAAATCCATTTGTATTCTCTTCGCTCACGATTCTTCTCGTCTGGAACGCATCATTCTGATGCTTGAACCGTTTTACGGTGAAGTTCAGTGTTGTTGTCACAGTTTTCTCTCCATTAAGACACTTCACATAATCGTCACTCGTGATATTTGTTTTCTTTAAGGACACTCCTTTGATTTTGCATTTCTCATCGAGAGAGTAACACTTGGGTGCAAGACAGATCATCTGTTCACCTTCCTTCTCAATTGCTAATCCCAACAGCTTCTTCTCATCATCAACTCCTTTTTCAGGATTGGGAAACCATTCAAATTTGTGTGCATCGTAGAATTCTTTGTCAGCAATCACGTGTTCAAATTGTTGATGAATTCCAGCGTCTGGATCTCCACAAATTGCCCAGTATGCCGAGTCAGTGTCTCCCTCACAGAAGTGAATCTTGTTCATATCTAGACACTTGTACATGAAATTGTAGATGAAATTCAGATACCAGAACTTGGCATTGTCGAGTGTGAATACTGCTTCTTGCAAACATGTTTTGCATGATGCTTTCTCTCTGTCTTCAATCACAATGTAGTTGTCCTCATTGATCTCTCGAGTCGCCACAAATCCTTTCATCATTTGTTTCAAGTATGTTCTCTTCTCATTACATATTGTGATTGAGTTGTACTTCTCAGTGTTCATACCATCATATCCGTAACTGCCATTGAGGTTGGTCTTACAGAACTGTTCCTTTCCCTTGTTTCCGACCTTCATTGCTTCTATTCGATCATTCATGAACGATGTCACAAATGGTTCAAATCCTGCATGTCTCGAGAACACCATCACACTCTTAATGTCATCAATAATGAAGTGGCAGTAGTCGATGAGGAACCACAGATAGTATGTCGAAAAGAACATATACTGATCGTGTGTGCTTAAGAGTTGAGTCAGCTTCCGTTGTTTGTCATCAGTCTTTAATCCATGTTTCTTCATCAACGAATATGTCTTCTCTCCAATGGTCTCTTCTGTTGTATTGACAACGATGTTCCTGAAGATTGGTGGGAAGTTAATGAACTCATTGATGTAATTCTCATCGATGTGTCCTTTCAGTTCTGCAACAAACAGTGTCTTCTGATTTTTGTCTTCGATGATCTTACGACATTCTTTATCTCCTGTTGCGGTGAATAAGCATCGTCCTGGCATGTACATTCTATGTTTGGTGTATGGATTGTTCTTGTTCTTGATTGATGAGAAAGCACTTGGATAAAGTGAATTGAAATCAACTCCACAGACATGAGTCATTTTATGTTCTGTGTCCTTGGAGATAACTTTTCCATCTTCATTTGTGAAGTGATTGATTGGAGTCACGTCTTTGATGTTCTGTCTGTGCTGAACATTCGATAATCCACCAGTCACTGCTGCTCTCAGTTTATGGTAGGTCTGCTCATGTGTCAGAGTCATCGGTAGTGATTTCCAGATGCAATACTTCTTCAGTTGAATTCTCAATCGAGTGAGATGCTCGTCCTTGTCTGACTTGTAGGTGTTGCAGTAGTCACAACAGATCTTCACGTTCTCTTTTGAATGTCCTTTTGAATTGTCGATTCTATCTAATGTTGGTCGCACTGCTTGTGAGAAGTGGCACTTGCAGATATAGCACACTCTCTTGCACTGTTGAACAAACCAGTCGTAGTCTGCTTCAGTGACATTTTTGTTAGTATTGCGATGAGCTTTCTGGTCTTGATAGATGTACGATGCAACTTTGTACTTCCAGTATTGTTTGGTGATTTTTATTTCACCAGATTGATCCACTCCATTGAAATCATCGTCAATATCAAAGTCCTTGTAGGCACACGCATACTTGATTGCTGAAGCATTCGCTGACAATGAGAGATTGTGCAACATATCCACTTTGTACTGGAAGTTCAGATCAATGAGATTGTCCAGTGGTGCAATCATACATTCGACATCTCTGATGTTGTAGAATTTCAGATATTCCCAACGGTTCTTGAATCCTTGTTTGTTCCAATCAACAAGGTACATTTGGTAATCACTGTCGGACATTTCACTGTTGTTCAGACTGGAATAGAATTCATATTTGGAGAATGGTTCTTGTTTGCTCAGTACTGTGTCGTAGTCTGATGAATCAAATGACTCGTTGGCAAAGAATGATTTCTGAAGAGTGGTTTTCCCACCGAAAGCCTTCACTGCATTATCCAATGTCATTGGTCCTGTGTATGACATCATGTCAATCAAGCGAAGCACCTGTTGTGTCTTCTCATGTCTGATCAATACCTGCTTGTACTTTGTTGTGGATCCAAGAAAACTCACCACTTTCCAATCCTTGTCAACGAGATCACGAAAGATGAGATTGATGTCAAATCTGGAACTGTTGAATCCAATCACACTGACTTCATTTTGTGAGGGAATCTCTGGATCTTCATACAGGTTGTTCTCTCGAACTGTTTCTGCAAACTTGAAGAGTTCTCTGATCCATTGCTTCACAAAGTCCTTTCCATCTCGAAGATCAAAGTAAATTGACTTCACTCCTGCTTTTGTTTTGATGTCTGATGCAACAGAGAGAGGTTTCAAGTGTGAGATCAACTGTGTATTGTCATCAGAGAATAGATTGTCAAGAATGAGATCTTCCATTGTTTCAAAGTCATAAGTGATGTAGTATTGTGTTGGTTTGAATTCGTCTTGTCTCTTATGTGCCATCAGAAATTCAAATGTTCTATTGTTCAGGATGTGTGGAACATATGGTCTTGGTGTTTTATCAAGAGAGATTTTCTTCACATGTTTTCCATCAAGCTCTTTGCACTCTTTGAGATGCTTCTCGTAGTATGTCTTGAAGTGAGAATCCTTGACTTGGAATCCTCTTGACTGACAGTAAGGACAGAGTTTGTATCCAGTGATTTTCTCAGGATCAACAATGAACATCACATGAACGAGAGTGGCTGTAAGTGGAATCATCAGGATGGGAAGAACTCTTGCATCGTCATTTTCGTTGACATACGATTGACTTAGGAAATATCGCTTCTTGTCTTCATCGAACTCATAAATGTGAACGGTGATGTTGAATACATGCATCGCTTTCTCAATGTCACATGCAATATCAAATCCAGGATATTTTCGTAAATGTTCAGTTAATTGATGTGGTCGAAGGTGTGTGAGATTCTCAAATACTGCGAACAATCTTTTTGCTTCAACGTTTCTCATGTTGATTGATATCTTCTTCCCAGGAACTTCTGGAAGGGTGAGGAACGATAATGATTGAAAGAAGCAGATGTTGAACTCAGAATCGATGTACCGAACGTTTCTCGTTTTGATGTGTTCAGTGAGAATCGCATTTGCTTTTCCTGCAACTGGGAATCGATAGACTGCAACCAGAATGGAGTGGAATGCTATGTACATTGTCTTCGTATCCATCAGTGTTCTCTCCTGTGATTCTTTGATCAGATTGATCGCATATTTTGAATACTCAGTGATGTCTCCTGCACTTCTGATCACAGTTGGGAAACTCTTCGATGTGTTCTCCAGTTCTGGTCTGAAGTCTTTGTAAGTTGTCTCATCTTTGTCTTTTCTCTCAATAATCTTTCCAAAGTCAATACTAATCTTGAATGGATGGTCTTTCTCTTTGTCGAACACTGCTTTGATGAATGTTGTGATTTCTTCAACGTTCTTCAGATGATTGTGGAAGTACAGTTGATATGGTTTTCCATTATCTTCAACCTTCTCAACCTCATTCTTTTTGAACATCCTTCGTGCATTCATGAGACATTCATTGAATGCTGCTTTGTCACGTGGTTCAGCGAGTAATATACATTCTTCAAATCCATCAAATGTCTGTACTTCTCTTTTTTCCATTTGTTCATTTTTCTTCTGAATGATCAACAGATTCTTCATCCAATGATCCATCAGCTTCTCTTCGATTGATTTCAGTTTCCACGTCATTCTGAACACTTGCTTTTTCAGTTCATCTTTGTTCACTCTTGGATTTGCTTTCATGTTCTCAACAATCATTCGGTGAGCGAGTCGATCT
This sequence comes from Blattamonas nauphoetae, assembly GCA_033064195.1. Lineage (NCBI taxonomy): Eukaryota > Preaxostyla > Oxymonadida > Blattamonas > Blattamonas nauphoetae. Next base: position 68,888 of record JARBJD010000277.1, on the reverse strand, counting down.
TCTGATGTCATCTGTTGTCGAAGTTTCACTTGTTCAATAAAATCTGGAATGAGAGTGAGATCGAGATTCTTTGTTGGATGTGGAAACTCGAGATCTGTGTGTTGAAGCATATTCAGGAGAAATGATCTGTGATGTTGATAATTTTTGCTGTCTGGAATATACATTCGACCATCACTAAATTGAAATTGTGCATTCGGAAAGAGATCTCGAATTTCTTGAATTCTTTCCTTGACTGGTTTTAGCAGTGCCATTTACTACAAATTAAAAAATCGGAAAATAAAAAAAGTTGAGCGTTTATTTCTGTTTTCTCTGATGGGGCTTTTTCAGTGCCTTTAACCAGGAATCAAGTCTAATTCTGAACACTTCACTTCCGCCAATCTCTCGATATGTGAATGGAACCAGAACTTTGGTGTACTCACCGACGAGTTCACAATTGTATTTCTTCAGTTCATTTTCGACGAATGATTGAGTGTAGTGTCGACGTTTTGATAAGTGAGGTCTGTTTCCTTGATTCCACAACTTTGGTTTTATTCTCCATTCAACTCCCTCATGAACATACGTCACCGGCACATTATTTCTGACATACTCAGAGACTAGCGAACAGTTCTCTTCTCTCATTGATTCAATTAATGCTTGTTCTGAACATACTCGACGTCTTTCGTTGTACATCGCAGTTGGATTCATTTAATACAAATTAAAAAATTCAGAATTAGATTTTCATTCGTTGATTTCTCAGTTTTGGATTTTTCACTGGAATCGAGGATCAATGGGTTCGATCACTCAATTCTCAAGAGTGCTTGTTTCGTTCCAATTCTTCGCGTTTCAGATTCTCCTGAACTCCAGGATCATCGTGGTGTGCTCCCTTTTTTGAAGATTCCGGACTTTTGCAGAGATATTTGAGGTTTTTGGATCGGTCGTGGATCTCTGCACTTTTATGTAAAAAGGAGTATGCCACTCTCCTTTTCTTCTTTTTTCAGCTCTGTTTCACTCGGTTTTGATAAAACTTTCACTTCATTTTCACTCGTTATGTTTTCATTTTTGGCCTCACTTCTGTCTTCATTTTCTCATTGATTATCCTTTTTAACCACTTCATTCATGTTTCTTTCTCTGAAACTTTTTCTCTGTAAGTTCACATTAATTCTCGTTTACTGAGTTTTCCGGACTTTTGCAGAGATCCGCCATTCAACGGCTCACTTCATATCTCGGTATTTTTCCGGAAAATCCAACATTTCACATTCATTTTTGAATCATTTTTGTTGTTTTTAAGAGAGAAAAACCGGAACACAGACCTAATTTTCACTATTGGTGTCACATTTCACACCGTTTTCACGTTCGTCAATTTACCTCTCAGTTTCATACTTGCCCGTTTCATTGTTGCTTCTTTCGCTTTCTTTTACTCTGTTTTTGTGAAAAAAGTGATGAAAAGTTGACTAAAATGATGTGCTAGTGAAGTGAGAACGGCCCACAAAATGGAAGTGATATGAGCAAAATGAAGAGGAATGGTGAACAGATCATATGTGAAATGGGGAGCAAAAGTGATGAAATGAATGGGACTACAGTCGGTTTTGAAGTGACAAAAACGGTCAAAAGTTGAGAAGTGAAAACATGAAAAAGTGACTTTATGGGAGAACTATCCGACAAAATCTCCTCAAAATTCAGGCACACCTTACTCATCCCGCGAGAAAGAAGTTTTTGTGACGAAATTCAGATTAAAAAATCCATAGTGTCAAAATGTTGGTGCAAATGTGTCGTCAGAGGTGTGATCAAAGAACCGTCCATAAAAAGTGAACTATAGGTGATGTACAACCAGAATTCTCAAAAAAGGGTTGTTTAATGACGATTGCGAAGTGGTTTGAAGGAAAATCGTTTAAAATGAAAATTGACAAAAAATTGTGAAAACGATCGTGTGTCGAGGATCGTCAGAACCGAATGACGCGAATACCTGTCCACTATCGATTTGACACCTACGGAGACCATCAGAGGGTGAAAAGTGACGTGTTGGAGAAGAGCGAGACGTCACTTTCTCCTCCTTAAAAATTTTGTCATTTTCAAAATATGTTGTGGGGTCGGATCAAACTTTTTTTTCAAAAGTGCTTTTTTCCTAAAATTTCACCTATCAACATCAATTTCGTAATTTTAGAACGTGTTTGAACACAATTTGAGACATAAAGGTGTTCATAGTGGCGAAATCTGAACATCGACTTTTTTGGTCACTTTTTCGACCTAAGTTCAGTACGTAACTCCACGAATTCCCAACCGATTTTCATCAGGATTGTCTTGATCGAGGACCGACAGTGTCCCCGAGATTTTAGAATTTTTTTCAGAATTTTTCGAAATGGTTATCATGTTGGATTTCAGTGATTTGTGGTCAAAAATAGATTTTCAGTATTGTCATGACCTTTCGTGGTACTTTCTCAAGTGAGGACGGTCTCCAAAATACAACCAATTGTCCAAGCGAACGTAATACTCATTCTTTGTTCGTAAATCGCGATATTTGAATGGCTCAAGTACCTTTGTGTATGTTCCAATGAGTTCACAATTCTCTTTTTTCAATTCATTTTCAACAAACGATTGTGTGTATCGTTTTCGTTTGTTCTGATGAGTTCTGAATCCTTTCATCCATTTTGATGGGATTACTATCCATTCAATTCCTTCATGTCGATATGTTACTGGAGTACTTGAATGAGTGTATTCAGAAATGAGTTCACAATTCTCATTTTCATTGATTCAATTAGCTTCTCTTTTGTACAACGATTTGCTGGTCGAAGATATTTCTGGCGATTCAGATGTGGTCTGTATCCTTTGACGAAACTATTGACGTACACTTGATAAGTTTCATCTGGTTTCTCTTCGAGATAGTATTCGAAAGTGCTTCCTGTGAGATATGTTGTTCCTTGTCGATTGAGAGTTGGAGGTGATTTCATTTTCAAATCTTCTTTGTCCAAAATTTCCAGTAGTTGTGTTGGTGTCAAGACGCTGCTCATTTTATACAAATTAAAAATTGAATAAAAAAAGAAATCGACGTTGTTTTCTAAAAGTACTCAAAATTTGCTTCAAAAAAGACACTTTTCAAGAGGTCCGTTTTTCGCCTTTATTTTTGAATTTACGGCCAAATATTGACTACTCTGAAATGTCAATATTTTCAGTAGTAAGTGAGATGGAAATTAGAATGAGTCATATTAAAAAAAATCAATTGGCTCTGAGATTCAAAATGATTTCTCGTTCCAATTCTCCTAGGAGTATCACCTATGCCAGTTTGGTTCCCATTTCGCTTATACCACTACTGTTCAGAGCAACTCGCTACTGTCCAAGCTGATGTGGCATGAGTCCTCCATCTCCTCCGTGACAATTCTTTCCAATATGTGGCTCCATGTCTGATCACTTGGGAATCTGTCTTTCGATACGCCCTTCGGCTGGACGTCACCGATATCACAAATCCTGTCGTCAAGCCAAATTTGCGCTTCGGCGACATCTGGACACTTGTTAAAAAGGCATATAACCAAGATACCACGCCAATTGACGACTCGCCTCCCTCTCATCTTGCTCCTCATTTTGAAGACATGGAATCTGAGGACAGCCACTTCGACAATTCAAAGATCGAGCAGTCAGTCAAAACAGCAATGGGCAATGCCAATGTGGGTGCCTACACATCTCTCTCATCTTATTCCCCCGCCATCCAGAGTGGTATTTTCTATACTCCCAACATTGGCCATCTCATCAAACCAGAGAAGATGATCGTGTTGACAGAAGGGCAATGTTTCGGGAAAATCGACATTCTTCATCAATCAGATCAAGGAGAAGAATCTGGTGAAGGTTGTGATTTGTGGAGGACATCCCGTGAAGCAACCGCACCCGATAACACATATTCTTGTGAATATCGGGACAGGAACCGAATTGTATGTTTCAATCTCTTCCACACTTCCAAACAAAAACGAGATTCCATGCGACTTCATGCAAATGCCACCACACCACGATACCCTTCTACTCACCAGCTCTGTTCACTGCAGACGACTTTCAGAAGGTTTCAAGCGCTGTGGAGCTCGAATTAGGAAAATGTGCATCCGGTCAAGTTCAGATGACCTCGAAATGCCGCGGAGACCCCTCCTCTCCAAGAAAACACCACCAATCTGGCCTCTCCACACTCTCAGCTGCAACCGTCGACTATCAGCCATCTGGAGCTTTTTTGAGGTCGAAGATGAAACGAGATCCGTGATTCTGTTGTAATTTAGTTCTGTTTTCCACTTCATTGGCTTGTTCTTTCCTTTTTATGTTTCGTGACTTTCTCTCTTTTATGATCGACCATGAGAACGCAATTGATGTGAATAATCATTTCTGCACTTTTGAAACGCAACATGCATGAAAATGAATGGGCGATGTGGGATTGGTCACAGACTATGAAAATGTCGGATTGATGGGATTGATCGAAATGGATTGCTTATAGATACTTTGCCGGATTGATTATAGTCAACCCCCTCCAAGGGTCGGTGCAGTCTGGTGATTGCAAGCTCAGCTGGCGACACTGGAATCCCTGTGGAGTGAACAGCTGCTACAGAACAGAAACAGCCGCCGACGATGAGAGGGATGGGGAGAGTGAAGGAGAGGGGAGGAGTTGATGAGTGAGTTTTGATGGGAGTGATGGACGATGACAAGAGTCTTGTTTTGGAACTGAAGCGGGAGGAGGGTCGGCAGTGAATGGGGGAAAGGAGAGGATGGGATTGGTTGAGGTGGTTCAGAGTGAAGAGTGGGGACTTTAGAAAGGAGGAACTGGTTGTGTGTGGGGCTGATGAAATGGAGGACAAGGTTGGAAAGGGAGAGGAAGCGATGTTTGTGTTCTCATTGATCGAAAACGAGTAATGGCCTCTCAATCTTTGTTGGCTGCTTTTCGTTCTTCCTTTTGGACATCCATTTCATCTCACTCTCTTTCTTTCACGATTCTTTCTCACCCATAACGAATGATTGGACTCAGAATCAGATTGAATGGGCCAGATAATCCCTATATTTAACTACTTCTCGGGTTCAACTCGATCTTCTGTGCCCTCTCCGCAGTTACCATTTTCTCGGGATTGCTCACCGTTCCTGAATTGGGGAAACAAACGAAAAGAATCTCTACGCAAAAAGGTCATCGTCTTTCGATCTCTTGTTGCCACTGTGAAGTTGCAGCCTGCACTTGATGTCTCTCTGGAAGCGAAAGCCGTTGAGTTTCTCCAATCTGTGTATTGGCACTCCTCCGACTCACCCACTGTTTTTCTCAACAGCTTTGGCCAAACCACTGATGAATCTTCGACAGACTTTGTCCACAACATTGTAGTGCTCACTTCATTACCCAGTCATGCCATAACCACGGCAGCAATCGAATTGCTCTATGATCTGCTTACGTTATGTACCACAAAATGCCTCCTTGCCCTCGTCAAAGCTGATCTGATCTCTCAACTCATCACATCTCTCAATCCACAGTCTCTTTCGTTTGCAGAAACTTGCGATATCCACATCACCCTCATGGACATCATCCCCACTTCTTTCAGGCTCACAACTCCTAATGGTCTCACCCTACTCACAATTAAAGATCGGGATGAACAAGAAGCTGATTGTGAGACGGTTTTGAAGCGAGTTCTCGTGCCTTCGGAGAAGTATATATGCCATCTGTGCGTGAATCGCTATTCGATCGTCGATGGCGAACTATCCTACACTTTACTAAAACTCCTCACCCTTCTCCTCGATCTATGTCCATATTATCAGCCGACAATGGATTTTGTTCTCCACCTGCCAGTCTGTCTCACGATCCCAAGTTGTCTCACGTTCTTCGAGAATGAATCCCCAATTTGGGTCTTTCTGGATTTCATGCATTACTTCCAGCAGAGATGGAACATAACATGGGGAGAAGGGCGACAGATGTGGAAGGCAATCCTTCGAATGTTGAGAATGGAGGGTTTGGATGATGTGACTGAAGAAAATCAGCAAAACGACCAAGACGAAGAAGGAGAAAGTATTGTTGTCGAATCGATCGAATGGAACAACCAGCTGGGCATGAACGTACCACAACTTTGGTAGAAACAGACGAACGCCACCGAACGTTTCGAACAATTTCTGGCTTCTTTCGGACCACAATGTTTGTGGTTGATCTTTGACGGCTCTCCTCTGGCTTTCTTAATTTCAAATTGTCTCCAATCCAAACACCTTCTTGTTTTCATTTCACATCTTCTTCCTTCTCACCTCGTCTGGTATGATTGTCTCGTGATTTGGCACAATTATTGCAGCACTTCACTGCCCTTTCTATTTATCAATTTGTCTTCTTTTCACACACACTCTTTCTCGCTTCTGTTGGTATTCATGTCATATCTATAGAATTCGATCTTCACCTCGTCCTTCACTTCTCTCTCCTCTTTCCTCTTTGTTTCTCTTCATTATGTCTTCTTTTGCTTCATCTTGGTTTGTGTTTTGTTTGAACAAGTGATTGGTCGTTGGACGATCCTCGGAATTGTTCTCTGCATCTTCTCCACGTCTCGTCATTCACCATCCGCACCTTTCATCTCGCATGTCATTTTTAACGCGACATCAGACAGATCATCCGTCTCGTGAACAGCTTGTTCTTCATTCCGGAAGTTGATCAAACCATAGAATCAAAGCAGCCAGAAACTCAACGATCTCAAAATGATCCTCTTTCATTTCCTAACTACAACTCTCACACTCACAATAGCTTCGGGTGGGAAGGAAACAGAAAGCAGATCCCTCCACCTGTTCCTGGACGAGCACTATCAAAAATGGAACAACGCGGATCAGAACAAAAATGACATTTTTCATCTTCCAAATGGCATACTCTCTTCGTGCGGGTACCCAGTGATTTCCAGGACGTTGGCTCTTGAAGGAATGAGGACAGAACTCCATATCTGCATTTCAAGCGACGATCTCGAAACTGAAAATGGACTTGATTCGTCAAGTGCTAATGGTGATTCGCTGCTAGCGATCTTCAGGATTCGAAATTCGACAGTTTCACTAACATCATTTTGCCTCAACAGCGAAGAACCCTCCTCTCTGATTGCCTCAGCTTCATCGTCCTGTGTGACAGTGTCGGACAGTGATATTCGTTCAAACGGGATGAACTGTCCATTTGTGATGTTGGTCGGGATGGTGGATGGACAATCAGGTGATTTTGGAAGTTCTCTGGATATCAGGAAATGTCGTCACGTTTCGTCATCGCTTCTGTCTCTTGTCCCTCTTGCACACATCTCTCACAAGTCGGATCTCGCAATGAATGCTGGACAGCAAGTATTGATATTTGAAGAAACGCAATTTGGAGAAGAAACGACGATATCAGCGTCTGAACTTGCGATCTGCAATTGTCGCCTGACTTTTGGGACTGGCCCTCTGATTGGTTTTGGATGCGACAAAGACAAGACAGAAAGAGGTGGGGAACAAGCAATCCTGCCTCGGAAGGTGTCTACGCTGCTGGCAAAGAGCCAGATCATGAACACGACGAGTCATCCATCGAAAAGGATTGTGGAAGACGCAGGAAGGATGGAGTTGACTCAGCGTGTGACAAGCAGCTGTGTTTGTTCGAGTACGAACCATCTTTATGGAACAGCGTGTGTGGACATGAATGCGAATGTGATGGAAAGTCTTCTGAGTGTAAACACTTCGTTCTTGTCGTGCCTGACCGACACTCCAACCAATCTCGGCCAACACTTCAAAACCCAACAAAATACCACCGAGTCGCCTGCCTTCTTCAAACTGTGCACATTCAAAGACTGCTCAGCTGCACGTGGTGGTGGAGCGATCTATCTCAGCGGCAAAGGGTCCCTTCTCGTCGAGGAGTGTTCTTTCCGGAAGTGTCGGTGTGATCAGTACGGTGGTGCTATTTACTTTTATCCACCGATAGGATTCACCTTCTCTGCAGCGTCCTCGTCATTCGCTGACTGCTCGAGTGATTACGCTGTTGGGTCGCTAAATCTCATTTCTTGCCTCTCGTCGACGTTGATCAACTGTGTTTTCATCGACTCCACATCACAGGTGTGTGGAGGAAGCGTCTTCCTGGACAAATGGGACGCTGCCTCGACCTCATCCTCAATCACAAACTGTCTCTTCGAGAACAGCAGGGCAACAACTACTTACCCAGAAAAGCCTTTCAGTGGAGGCGCTCTCTACTTTTCGCAGGCAAAATCCATCCAACTCAATTTTGTCAATTTTCGGGGAAACGAAGCAGGAATCAATCCTGGCAACGACATCATGTCTGTATCGACTGCTGCTTCTTTGTTCACATCTGAGACGATTGTTGGATGTTCGTCAACATCTGACTCTCCTCGAATGCGAGTGTATGAAGAAGCAGAAGGTACAGATGATCATCTCCCAAATCCAACAATGATTGTCATACATGTTTCGTGTATGGCAACAGAAATTGATGTTGACAAAGCCGAGTTCACTCTGAAGATGAGCACAGCCATCACAGGAACAGTTCTGGTGCTGATCGACAATTCTGATGGGACAAGAACACCAACAAGCGACCAGGCACCGAACATTGGACGAGTTCTCGCTTTCTCATTCGACAGGTCTGACTCAAGTTCGTGCTGTGTCTCACTTGGCGAGAGTAACCTTGTCCAAGAACCCCTCTCTGATTATCACGTGGTCACTTCATCATTTGTTGGAAGCTTCATGCTCTCGGCCTCATGTGTTCTTGACGAAAGCGAGAGGAATTCGTTGATCACAATTTCTGGGAAGAACATCCCATCAGGCATTCTGTCTGTGACTCTCTCCGAAGACACCGTCCTCAACTTTGAATTCCAACCAAAACAAACAACCTCCGATGTGTTGAAGATCCATCTGTCTGGAGATTCGCCACAATTAGGATTCGGGAAGACATACAGAATCGTCAGTGCTGAATCACAAACACCGCCAACACAACACATCGCCATGCCTTTCCTCATCGAAATTGTCATCCCCGATCCACCTCGTCTGACAACACTCCATGAACCAGAATATGACTCAGCACTGAAGACAGTCAGGCTCCAGCTGAAGCGATGAGCCTGTTATCCACACAGGGCTCTCGCTCAGCATGAGTACGTGAGGTGTTTATGGGGTCGGTAGATCAAACACCTCGAATGAATCGCGAACAGAGAAACCAACACACCTCTCGGAACGAAGATGACAGCCGGACCACTCCCGCCGCAGAACCGCCGGCCTGGGTCGGTCCCGTTGTCGAGCAATTTACATCAACTTTTGCCACCATTTTTCAAAGCATGGTCGGGTCAAATAAGCAAAATAGTGCTCCAGGTCATCAAAATGGACACAACCGACAAGATAAGCACATAGACAGCGACTCTAGTTCTTCCTCCGACACAGAAGACGCGAACCAACATCTGTTGGTGAAGCGGAAGAGAGCCAATCTCCCAAAGCCTAAACCGATCCAGATGAAAAAGAAGGTGAAGAGGAGGTCAAACAAACCAATCGATGATGACGAGACGAGTGAGTCGGCAGACAGCGACAATCTCCCCAAATTGGTCACGATGCAGCCCCACCAGAATCTCCGTAGTTTTGCTCTCATGGCCCAGAACACAATGAGAGTGTACATGCCGAAATGCTCACTAGACTGGCTCTCGTCGACTCTCCCCGCCGAGTACCTCGATGAGATTCGTGGTTCCACCGAGTACCTCCGACCAGCGTTCAAGATAACGGGGAAGACCAAAGATGCCTTGAAACCGAATGATATGCCGGGGAAGATGGACACAATTGCGAAAGCTGCAGTAGACAGCCTCCTGGTTGCCATTTCGGCGCTGTCCGAGCTCTTCGTCAGCTTGATGAGGGAGAGCGCTTCTGAAGAGTTGCTTCGGCAATGGTCACAAGTGGCGTGTTGTGTGGCGGACGCAGCTACCAAGATCCAAACACAAAGATACCTGCGGAACAAGAATTGGGCCGACGTCACACAGGCCCTCGAGATTCAAACTGAGTTTGGAGAACCCCAAGTCCTCACAGGGGTGCGGAGTGACCCAGACTTTTTTCGACAGGAGGGGATGGAAGACAACCAAGCCAACTTCCATCCCCGAACGAACAGAAGCTACAAGCCGTTCCGCCCAGCCCACAAACCATCCGGAAGCCGCAGACCCCAATAGTCGAAGCTGCACCTCGATCGCAGATTATGAATCACAGACTTCTGGTAAACCTGGAGCGGTGGAAGGAGATTGGCGGCGACACAAGAGTACGGAAAGGGATGTTTGGAGACTGGAAGTCACCAGAAGACAAGATGACTCTCCAGAATACAGCATCCCCACTCCCCTTCAACGCATCACCGCGACTGGAACAGCTGTACGGTCAGGAACTGATGAAGGAGATTCAGATGGGCGTTGTCAGGGAAGCCACCACAAACGAAGTGCTGTGGTGGAACAAGACATTTATGATTCCAAAAAGGGACGGGACACACCGGAAGATCCTGGACTGCACAGTGCTGAACAACGCAATCAAGGACAGGAGCTTCCGTTACGAGGACTTTTCAACGCTACGGGTCATGATTCAGTCGAACGACTTCGCAACAGTGATCGACATCCAGCAAGCGTTCCATCACATCGACGTGCAGTCGGATTTTCAACGCTTTCTTGGGTTCCGCTTTCAGAACCAAGACTATCTATACCAGACGATGCCGTTCGGTGTCAAACACGCACCGCGGGTGTTCTGCAAAGTCCTTCGCCCAGCGATTGTCCACATCCGACAGAAATGGGACATCAGGGTTCTGGCATACATGGACGACATCATCCTCCTCCACCAAGATCAAACACACTTGAGATCAGTGACACAGGAGGTTCTGATTTTCCTGCAGGACCTGGGTTGGTTGATTGCAATGGACAAGCTGATTCTAGAACCGACGCAGCAATTGGACTTTCTGGGATGGAGTCTCGACTTGAAGGAGGGCACATTCAGAACACCGCCAGCCAAGGTCTCAGCGTATTTCAAAGCTACTTCAAAAACTGTGTCACTTGCACTCAGACGGAAGAAAGTGGCAAACAGATCGCTCGCCAAACTAATCGGGAAACTGAATTCACTACACCATCAGCACTGTCAAGCGTCTCTATATCTTGGCGCGTTGAACCGAACACTTCAAAGAGCTGTGAAACGGACGGGATGGAACGGTCGCTGTCGGCTGAACCCGTCCGTCCTGGGGGACCTCACATTCTGGAAGGCGACACTCGTGTCGAATCAACCACAACTGATATCGTTGCCGGAACCTCAAGCTTGTCTGACAACAGACGCCTCGAAGAAGGGATGGGGAGCAGTGCTCGAGTGGAAGAATCACTCCATCCCAATGTTCGGTCGATGGTCGGCGAAGACACTTCCACACTCGATCAACGTGAAAGAGACAATGGCAGTAGAACGAGCGGTCAAAATGTCAAGACACATTCTGAAGAAGGAGAATATATCCAATTTGAAAGTTCGAACCGACAACACATCAACAAAGTTCAATCTGCAGAAGTGGAAAGGAGGAAGGAACCTCCTCTCGCCGACAACAGCAGTTTGGTCGCGTTGCGCGAAGACAGGAATATCGATAGTGGAGGTGGAACACGTAAAAGGAGTGAACAACGTCGTGGCAGACTCTCTCAGTCGCCTCCACCCGTTGGGAGAGTACCAGATCCTCCCTGCGATCTTCCAACAGCTGATTTCAGAACTGGAATGGAAACCAGAAGTGGACGCATTTGCGTCCCAACAAACCCGTCTTCTCGAAGAGTACTGGTCGCTCAACAGCGAGCCAGAAGCGACAGCGACAGACGCACTGGTTCAGGACTGGGAGGGAAGGAAGCTGTGGATCCACCCTCCCATCCGACTAATCGGCAAGGTCCTCCGGAAGCTGCAACACTCATCATGCCAAGCGGTGCTCGTTGTTCCCAGTTGGGAAGGCCAGTCCTGGACACACCTGTTCCACCAGCTGTGCCCGACTCGCCGAACGCTCGGATCGTACGAGATGATAATGAGGATGACAAGTCAAAGCTTGTCTCTGGAAGACTCAGAGGAAGGAAGACAAAGACTCCCACCAGGACTGGTGGGAGTCGGTTTCCATCAGATCAGAACGAAGCCGGAGAACACTTCTTTAGTCAGCTCAGAGTTGTAGCCAAGATAGACGAGAAGGCAGCAGACAGATTTCTCCCACAAACCCGCGACGCTCGAAGGAAGTGGAGGAGAGCATTCACGTTGTTGGACGAGTTTGCGGACGAACGGGGAATCTCTGACGAGGAGTTCGTTCACGGCGAAGGAGTCGAAGCTCACATGTTGAACTTCACGAACTGGTTGTTTGATCAGTTCGGAGAGAAGAGGTCCACAATGGACATTGCTACTACTGTTCGCTCCACTTTGTGTCTCCTCAACCCAGGGACTCTTCGGGAAGACTCGCCCACATGGAAGAAATGCCAAAAGGAAATCAACAAGAGGACCACTGCACCACCAAAGAGAAAGTATGATGTCATGTGGGACATTGAAACGTTATTCAAGTGGGCGGGGAGAGCAGATGGAGAACAGAGCATAACTTCGCGCGTCAGCAGAGAAGAACACTCGCCTTGGTAATGGCTTTCACGTGTTTGAGACAAGCGGAGCTGCAAAGGCTCTCATGGGGAGATGTGACGTGGAAGCTAGACGTGGAGCCACCGAGAGCGGAATTACTCATGTCAGTCAAGCAGAACACCGACAAGAAGGTCTACAGAACAGTAACAGACATTCGCCAGAAGTCAATTTCCCCGTTCTGCGCACTCAACGACCACCAACAACGAGTTCTCACACTCTTCAATTCAAAAGCGAACTGCCAGCATGACTCACTCCCGCCAACAATGCCAGTCTGGGTTGATGAAGCGACTCTCCAGAGACTATCTACCCAGCGGATTCGGGAAGAAACGAAAGCAATCCTGCAAGAGTTAGGACTCCCTTCGATCTATGGAGGCTATACAATCAAACATGCGATGATCTCGTATCTGAGATCCGTACAAGGGATGGATTGGGTGGACATCAACGCATTGGTCGGGTGGAATATCAACTCGACCGCCGCCCAGACGTGGTACAACATCCGAGTCGCGGACAGAGCAGACCTCCAGACTCGGATCGCAGACCAGCTGAATCTGCAGAACGCTGACAACACGGTAGGCTCTGGCAAGCAGAACAGACAAATTCCAACTTGTGATACTCATGCTGAGCGAGAGCCCTGTGTGGATAACAGGCTCATCGCTTCAGCTGGAGCCTGTATTCCCACACAGTGCTCTCGCTCAGAGTAGCCGGCAGATACTCTGGTGTGTGGTCGACTCCACCCAAGATCCAGCTCCTCGTTTTCTGTCTTTATTTTACTCACATCCCATCTTTCCAGTTTTCAGTCTAATCTTCATTTCCTTTTCGACACTAAACTGTTTGTTCGTTCACAATTCTCGCTCTCAGCAAGGCGATGCCTCCCTCAGTTGAGTGTCTTCGGACCCACTGAGGCTGCCTTGTGCATCCTCGAACTATGCGCTCAATGTTTTCCTTCCTTCACCCACACAGGTCGGTTGAGCAAGGAACATCAGCGCTGATTCCAGGATGCCAACGCAAAATAATCTGGCCAAGCTCCCGAACAAGGAGAAGCCCTCGCAGTTTGATTCATTCGATTCTCATTCTTCGGTGTATATCCACCGACCCCATAAACACCTCACGTACTCATGCTGAGCGAGAGCACTGTGTGGGAATACAGGATCAGTCTGGAAGGGGTGAATCTGGAAGGAACCCACGAAGTGACACTGTCAGTGAATGGAACAGAGACAGTGACGATTGATGTTTTGTTCAGTTCGTCGGAAGGACATCTTGGAGGAATCCTGTTCGACACCGAAACACCAACGAACGTGAATTTGTCATACAACACTCGATATGAGATCATCGGGATGAAGAAAGATGATGTGAAGGTGTTGTGTTTGGGAGTCGTTTCATTCGAGACGATAACTGAGCCGACTCGTGTCGCCATGGTCTCTCTTATTCCCAACTCCATCGACACCTTCATCAGCATCCAACTGTCTGGACACGGCTTCATTGGGACATATGCAGTGACACTCTCTTCTGGCTTCTCGTTTATTATCTCTGCTCAATCAGACACATCAGCTGTCTCTGAAGAAATCGCTCTTGGATGGCCAGACAGCCTCGCATTCAACACTCTTCACCATCCAATCAATCGTGTCCACAAACCCAGATACGGTCATTTTTCTGAATGGCACACTGACATTCACAACGCCACCAAATCCAGATCCCCTGTCTCTGTTTGTGGATGGGCGAATAGGAGAGAGGAGTCGGTTTTGTGGAGAATCGTCTCGTCCTTGCTTGTCTGTGGAAGTTGGTTGGGAGATTGTTTCTCAACTTGGAGTTCGGACACCAACGATTGGGATTGTTCACTCAGCGACACTTGGATCGCGAATTCGGATTTCGAATGGGATGGTTGCACTTCTTTCAAATTTTGGAAATGTTGAACCGAAACTTCGAATTCCTTCATCTGCTTGTGAGTCAGTGGAATCTGGGATGATTGTTGTGTCGTCGTCGACACTGGAGATTCGAGATGTTGACATTGTGATTGACTCTCTCTCTCCTTTGTTCGTACTCCTGTCTGCACGGAACTCATCCTTGGCACTGAAAGAAGGATCCTTCATTGGACCAAAATCGACACCTTCCTCGAACGATGAGTTGTCTGAAGAGCTCTGTTCATGGACGAGTGGGATTGTTCAGCTGGACGACTGCAACACTTCGATCTCGGACACGAAACTGAACCATCTTTCGTTTGGAGCCATCAACATGAACGGGTCTCTGGAAGTTGTGACAAGTTCATTTCATGCCAACTCGCCGACTCTGTCATCTTTCCCTTCGCTTAGTCGAAACATTCACTGCTCGAATGGCGGAGATATCGAAATTGGGAGTCTGAGTGGAGGAGATGGCACGCCAACAAGCCCTTCGCCGTGGATCTCGCAAAACGACTGTTCGTTGGAAGGTTTAGAATCGATTTATTCTACACCACTCTTCGTTCCAACACTCAACACAAATGAATCAAAGACAAAATTCGCAAAGAAAACGGAGACATTCGAAGTTGAGATTGTTGGAACTATCTTGATTCCGTGTGGTCTGTTCTTGGAAGTGTTTGAGAAGACGACAGACGAGAAAAAAGAAAACCACGTTCAGTTCGAGCTGAATCTTGACACAGCACAATCATTCACTGAAAAGACCATCAAACTTGCGATCTCACAAGGGAGCCTGAAGAAACTGGATTCGTCGCTGGAATGGCGAGGTCGTCTCTTGTTCGGTTCACGCTCAACACCGACATCGGACTCAACTCCAGAAGCTGGAGCATTGCGAACATCAGAATCATTCAAAATCCAGTCTTCGATTTCGGAACGTCGTGCGGAATCAGTGAAAGCGAACATGAAATGGTGGCTTCCTCTCGTGATCTCTCTCTGTGTGGTTGTTCTTTTTTTGATGATTGTTGTGTTTGGGTGCTGGCGTCGACGAGGCCAAGCGGAAAAGAAGAAAACATCGCAACCAGATGCTGAGCCACAAGAAATGGATTTCGAGAAAGTTGAAGACTGTGATGGATCTCTGAACAATACATTGCATGTGTCGTCTGCTCGGGAACTGAATGGAAACACGCGATTCGAACTGGAACAAGAGAAGCAGGGGAGTGGTGAATGCAAGGATGGGACGGAAGGAATGATTCCAGAAAAAGATCGAGTGGAGGCGTTGTGTGTGAAAGAAGGGAAGTTCGAGACAGTTGTGGTGAACAAGACGCACACACTGTACGAGAGACTACACGTTGAGAAAGTGGGGATTGATCGACGTCGAGTGGCTTCGATGATTGTGCGTGGATTGACAGAACTGTCTCGTCGGGGTCAGAACGCGACAGGACTTAGACTGAGCTCGCACTGGGTGCTGTTCTCTGAAAGTGGAGAAGTGTGTCTTCGGGTGAAGGGAGAGAAGGAGGGGTTGTCAGAGTTTGTGGAGAAAGGGAAGTCGGAAGTTCGATGGCGATCGCCTGAACAGAAGAATGGGGAAGAAGTGTCAGGAGATGTTGATGCAGAGCAGGTGACGGTTTTTCGGCTCGGCCTTGTGCTGTTCGAGATTGAGACGGGACAAATTCCGTTTGGAGAGACGGACGAAGTGAATGCGAGTCGCGCACTGCACTGTGGAACGATTCCGAAGATGGATGGGATTGGGGACGAGATGGAGAAGCTGATTGTGTGGTGTCTGAGTGTGACGGCTGGCTCGCGTCCTTCGCTTCGGACGATTGGATCTGTTCTTGGATCGATTGGGAAGATGGAAGGAGTCGGAAATGCCCCCTCGATCGTTTCTTGACTCTTCTCACTTCGATTTGGTCTTCTTCATTTGACATTCCCGCCTTCTTGTTTTCATATCGCTTCTTCTTCCTTCTCACCTCGTCTGGTATGATTGTCTCGTGATTTGGCACAATTATTGCAGCACTTCACTGCCCTTTCTATTTATCAATTTGTCTTCTTTTCACACACACTCTTTCTCGCTTCTGTTGGTATTCATGTCATATCTATAGAATTCGATCTTCACCTCGTCCTTCACTTCTCTCTCCTCTTTCCTCTTTGTTTCTCTTCATTATGTCTTCTTTTGCTTCATCTTGGTTTGTGTTTTGTTTGAACAAGTGATTGGTCGTTGGACGATCCTCGGAATTGTTCTCTGCATCTTCTCCACGTCTCGTCATTCACCATCCGCACCTTTCATCTCGCATGTCATTTTTAACGCGACATCAGACAGATCCTCCGCTTTTGTTGAACCCTGTAATGACACTCGCTCTGCGTGACTGTTGTTGTCACCTTCAGACTCCAGAAAAGGATTTCAGTGTTTTTGTAGTTTCACAAGACAAGGAACAGTCATGGAACCGCTTTGATGGATGAATCACAAAGTGTATGCTTCGTGAACACAACACAACAAGAATGAAATGTAACGTTCATCAACAATTCGGGAGAGACAACGATGAAAAAGGGTCGTCAGCTCCAAAATTTGACCTGATAAGAACAGAATGATCCTCTGAATCCAGAAAATGAGTATTGATTCCGAACAAAACAGAAGAAATTGGGAAATCGGAAAGAAACAAGTGTCGGACGGAGAGAGGGTGAGGAGTACAGGACAACTTAACATCATAAACAAAAGATAAAGTTCCTCCAAAAATGCTGGAGAAAGATGATCGATGCAATCTCAAAGAGATGCAAAAGAAGCAAAATGCGAAAACGAATGAAAATAGATCGGAATGGAAAGAGTGAGACAAAGAAGCAAAATCAATGATTTGTCTCATTCGACAGGACGACGTGAGAACCGAAGAAATGCACAAGTCAGGCTCTGCTGTCTGTTCTGTCGAGAAAGCAAGAACAAAAAGAATGATGTGATGAAAGAACAGAGGTTCACAGAGCGAGCTTGCATGGATGTCTGAATGTCTGATAGAGAGAGTGTTATGACTGTGGATTGATCGACCCTGGATTGTCTTTTTCGTTTTCGTGCGACGGTTCGGGGAGTGTTTGGAGGAGCGACGCCACAGAGGCGAGTGATGGGCGGTCGTCGGGATTGAGTGAGAGGCATTCAGCGATCAAGTCCCTCATCTCTTTCTGCATTCCAACCATTTTTGGCAGAACTCCTGTCCCAAGTTGACGCTGAGCATTCACAGCGTCTTGCTCCTGAAATGGAACTTGACCAGTCTCTATTTCCCACAAGACAAGGCCAAGACTAAAAACTGCCGACTTCCGAAAATCAACTGATCCATTCGAGTCTTTCGTAGCTTCGTCTTTTGCGAGTTCAGGCGCTGCCCACCGCTGTCCATCCTCAACTGGGTTAACTTGGATTGAATTGTGGGGTGGCTGAGAGTCTTTGAGTTTCAGGCACACATTTCCAGCTCCATCGAACATCACCCAATGCGATGACAGCTTCGACAGGATTGGCGCTGTGTTGTTCGCCTCCGCAACTCTGAGTAATCCAGTCACAATCTGTTGTCGCACGGTTGATTTCACAAACGAAATTCTTGTTTCTTTCCTGTGAAGGGCATTGTAAAGTGTGTCTTCTTCTCGAACAACTGTCTTTTCTAGTTTCTCCCCACAGATCACTGCTTCCAGAAGGGTGACTGGTTGAAGGAGTGAAGTGTCGGCATTGTTCAAAGCTTGTTCGGCTGTAACAACGTCTTTCGAAATTATTGCGTCTGGATCATTTGCATGCACTCCTTGTTGCGTCCCATCCATCTCGACCTTTTCAACCTCGAACACTTCCTGAACCTCTTCTTTCATCTCTTTTGACTCTGTCTTCTTCTTCAAAAATCTCTTTCGGAAGACGATGAACAGAATGAAGCCAACCAGAAGCAGAAGAGCAAGCGAGACAATGAGAGGAATCAGCCAAGGAAGTGTCTTTCGCATGCTCTCCGCGAAGGCTTGTTTCTGACTCAGTTTGAAGGTGAACGAGTCTGTCTCTCCGTTCCTTCCAAATCCAATTAGTCCAATCCACTCCAATTTCTGGTCAAAATGAGAAAAGTGTGAATTCTTCACCAAAATGTCGATTGATGATTCTGTGTGATCTGTCGCAACAAGTTGGGTGAGAGGAATGGCCTGTGATTTCGGTTCTCCTTGCTCCGTCTCTTCTCGAACAATCAGCGAAAGATTGCACGGAAGCAGAAGAGTGCCTCCCAAATGGACTGAATATTTCGACGTCTTCTTATCAAACTTTGACGAGCTGTCGTTCGTCGAAAGTGTTGGCACGAAGAATGGATTTGGGATTTCAATATCTTCGTCGCGAACAACACACGAATCGTCAGTCAGGATCCAATGTGAAGTCTGTGTGGTGGAATCAGCGGAGTTCAGTTTCATGTTCACCACGCTCATCCCTGAACAATGCGTATTCCGACTCGCTGAAGGGAACGACACGTTTTTGGCTGAGTTGCGAGAGAACGTGTCTTCCGAAAGCGTCACGTTTCCATCCACAACTCGGAGGGCTCCCTGCGACAGATGCGAAAACGTCGTCGAGAAGAGACTCAGTGAGCTATTCACAACTGACACCAATCCAGATGACCACTCACACAAACCGTCTTCGTCATTCTTGACTGATTCTGGGGGTGATGATGAGGAACCAGCGATGTGTACAGTGTGTCCTCGTCAGAATCCAACGAAGGGAACCCAGATTCTCGTTTGGATGCGATCACATTCGACAGGTCCCGACCTCGAACCGAAATCCTAATGGCATTCTCAGACGAAGGCGATTTCTTCACATTCTCAAAGCTCACGTGCGACAATCCAATCGAGATCCCTCCCTCAATTGAGACAATTGCACTCACTGAGGGATCGGCCAGGATATCAGAGAAGACGATATGGTCCATCTCAACCTTTATGTCACGTCTCGCTGAGTTGGACACGGCTGCGATTGCTGATGGACTTGTCACAACGATTGGAGAGAGAATAGGCCGAGTCGGATCGGACGTTGTGAATTGACTGCCCAACACATGTAGACTGCCAGCACGGCACACGATGAACGACGAGATCAGATCGATGTCGAGTTCGAAGTGACAGGCTTCGATCGTCACTTCAGCTGTCGGAGAGACAACTTCGCAAAGACTGACTTCCTCTTTCCAAACAAAATGCAGATCAGCTATTGCCATGAGTCCATCGTTGCCGACCAACAGAAAGACTGGATCATTTGTGACATGATAAGCACCTTTTTGGAACGTGGTGGCTGTCGAGGGATCTGAAGTGGTGTCAAAGAATGTCAATAGAGCTGACTGTCGCTCGACGAATGCTGTTTCAAAGAAGAACAGTGCGTCCTTAACCAGGATTGGAATCTGGATTAACGATCCATTCTCGTCCTTTGTGTGAAAGAACTCAAACATTGGAGAGATGTTCGAGCATTCTGCATTCTTAGATACTGGACAATGGTTACCCCCGTTGTACGGTTCTTTCCCGACGACAAATTGTCGTGGTTCCAAGTTGAAGGTTCGTTCAAGATCATCTTCGATGTGCACGTGCTTTGTTCCCGTTGAGAGGGACTGACTGCTCAGAGACCAGCTTTTGTTTTTCAGATCGGAGATAATATCTGTGAGGGACGGGAGAGACTCGGCAAACGATTTAGAAAAGAATATGTCTGAGCCTTCGCAGAAACAATCTCCATTCGATCCTGTAAACCTGTGGAGAATCAGCTCACATTGGTTTGAACACACACCATCGAGAAAGATCCCTGCTCCCTTCTTCGCTGAGCAATTCGAAAACAATGCGAATGGTTGTTGCCAGTACACGGTTGCAGAACCAGTTTCGAGATGGAGATGGAAGGGCGTCTTTGCTTGGAAGAACATTCCCCCGCCTCGTTCAGCCGAGCAGTTGACGAAGTTGGGATAGAGGAAATTCTGAGCCTTTTCGGATGCATTGCTTTCCATCCACAAACCGCCTCCGCTTTGAGAAGCTGAACAACCAACAAAAACACAAGTCAGAGAAGTCACATTGCAGTTCCGAAGGAAAATCGCCCCGCCATTCCGAGCACGGCAGTTGGTAAGTGGACCGGTATGGATATGACCGATATACGTGTTCAGCGCATTGAGAAAAGCCCCGTCGACGTTTGTGGTGAGATTTACTGCACAGCGAACTGACTCTGATTGGACGAGTTGGAATGAGAATGAACCACCAAGACATTCGATGCATGAAGTGCCTGTGAAAGCCAAATTCACAAATGTTGCATCAGACAAAGTTGCTGTTCCCATGGACTGGATGAATGGTCTGCTCAACTCCCTCCCATCTGAAGAGACTGAGACAAGATGAAACAAGATAGTTGCAGATGAGTCAAGTGTGATCATTGGGTCTGTCTGTTGACCATCCAAAACAATGTTGAAACCTTGAACATTGAGGTAGTTCCCGGTCGTGAGAGTGAAAAGGCTCCCAACGGAGTCGCTGGCTTGTCTGATTGTTGTGAGCAGAGGCTTCTTGTAATCGCTGTGGAGAGAAAAGTTCATGTCCAGTCGTGATTGATGAATGATGATCTCCTCTTCTCTTCTTGAAGTCACCGTCCATGAGGATGTCTGACCTGGTTGCGGCTTGAGTGTCTCGAAATCAAGTTCCGTAAAATCTCTCCAGAGGAGCACCTTGGAACCATCTTTCATTGGAAAGAGCCAATCATCATCATCGATGACATTGGCGGAGGTTGGTGGAGAGCGGTCAGGATGAATATTGCCATTTTCGATAATGGATGGAGACTGACTCATTGAGAAGACATAAGTGAACGCCCATTGGTTGGTGTCTGACAGTTTGAAACCAGAAAGAAGGATGTCGTGGGCGTCATCCGCTTTCTCCCCTTCATTATTGATGTAAGTTCCATAAATGAAAGTCTTGTCAGGTTTGCTGGAGCGAGTGAGGAAGAGAGCTCCGACTCGTCCCTTCCGAGAGATGCAGTGAGAAAAATAAGAGTCAAAATAGACTCTTTCAAACTCCACAGCATCAATCGCGGCTGCTCCTTCTCCTTCCGTTCTGGTCAGTCTGTGGAAGATGCAAACTGTTGCTGTGAACTTCCCACCAGACAAGATCAAAATCACACAATCTGTGGAAACAATGTCTCGAAAAAGGACAGCATTCATCGTAAATTCTGCTGATGTGGTGATCTTGATGAGCGAGCAATCGGCGGAAGTGATGTTCTCAAGTTGACTATCGTCCAAAGAGATCAGGCCAGAAGAGAAGTCGAACAGTGGGACAGTGACAGATTCAACATTGACAATCTGCAATCCAGACAAGACAATTGTTTTGGTCGAGTGACATTCCACAAGATGGATCGGAATCCATCGTCAGAGCGAATGTTGTCGTTCGGGATGCACTTTTGACTGTGTCAAGAGGATAGTGTCCTCGAATCGTCAACACTTGACTCGTTGGAGTGATTGTTGTTGGTTCAAATGCCCCTGGACACATATTGATTGTGAAGACATTTGCAGAGTGCACTTTCGTTAGAGCATTCGCGAGTGTTCTGCAAGGCTTGTCTTTCGTGCAGTCAGTTCCCTCTCCATCTCCCGACACGACAATAAATGAATCACCAATTGTCCAATCATCCGCTGATTGGGTGCATCCGCACACAACATATCGAGAATAATCGAAAGACCAGTCAGTGTCTGTTTGAGCCGTATTGTTTTGGAAGTGCGAGAAGAAGATCGAACAGTCGGTTTGTCCATAAAAGGCACCGCCCATCACTGCCGAATTGAACTCAAAAGTCGAGAACGCGACACTGCAGCTGAGACAGTAGCACGCGCCGCCCTTTCCTTTCAGAGTCGAGCATTCAGAGAATGACGACGTGGAAATTGTGTAACAGCCATGTGCCTCAAAATGAAGTGCTCCTCCGCCAAACGAGTAGCGGTATTGAGAATGACAGTTCGAGAAGTGACAGTCGTCGATGTGGACAAGGAGAGGAGGCTGGCAAGCGATAGACGCTGTAGTGATGGCCAATCCATCACCTTCTGAACGCATGTCTGAAAATGAGCAGCGTGTCACTGTCAGAGGGGCAGATGTCTGAAGATACAGGGCGAGGCCGTCCTGATTGATGATTTGTGGATCACGAGACATGTTCCTGAAAGAGCAATCGGTAAAAGAAATGGGGTTGGCTTTCGTGGCATAGAGATACGATTGTTGAGGAAGTGGGGATGTGCCTGCAATCAGGGCAAAGAAGTTGAATCCGTCAGATTCGATTCGACTAAGATTGTTAAATGCGTACGGTGGATGAGAATGACGGATAACTCTTCGGATAAAGTGAGAATAATACTCTGCGACGATGATGTCCAGTGACGGTGAGGGTGTGGATTCACAATGAGAGAAAGTGGTGTTCTTGCTCAGGAATGTCCCACCGAGGTTAAAGTCTTCCATAATCGTTCCCTGAAGGGCCCCCACGCAATTTGAGATGGTGTTCCCGAGTGACCACTGGGAGAGTTGAGATGGGATGTAAAGAGGCATGCGTTGCGTCGATGTCACATTTGAGAAACGGTTTGAAAATAGCCGAGACGAGATTTCCCAATTATCATCTACTCTCAATTTGTGGGGTTGTAGACCAAAAGCAAGTGAGTTTCCATTTGTCAGGGCGGTCGAGGAGAACGATGAAGAGGCGAGCGTCAAGGTGACAGACGATGGACTGGTCGAGGGTAATAAATGGGCGAGTGGACCAAGGAACGAATTTGAAGTAAGTAACTTGGTTTCCACAATTCGAATGGACGTGGGGGAAGAATCTGATGACTCCGAAGTGAGCAGGAACGGCGATTGAGCTTCTGAGACACTTATCGAACATTCTGAAAGAGAAACTGTTGACCCAAGAATGGTGCCAAAATATGGTGTGTGAATTGAGGGAATTCCGGAGAAGGGCTTTGAATTTATTGACGTTTCTGTCGAGAGGATGACATGAACGCAAGTCATCTCCACTGTCGAATTCACAATATCCAGAATGCTTTCATACAATGGTTGACGAGTAAACTCTTTCTTTTTAGCAGAATTGTTGCGGGTTGAGTGGTGGGGAAGAAGAGGAGAATGAACGAGAGATGTGGCCTCTTGTCCAACAAGTTTCAATGATCTGCATGAAAGAGGAACTGATTTTCCATGATAAGTACCAGGATTCAGACGAATCACTGGTGGCAGTTCGGTATGTTCGACATTTGGGAGCTGTTCTTCGATAACTTCAGAGAGCGCGATAACTGGATGCTGATGACAGTCAAACGATGTTCCAATCACTAAAAAGAGGGTCATTGGCAGCATCCTTGGATAGGTAACTCTGAATACGTGGCGGATCCTGAAAAGAATGGGATATCCATTCCTCTCCCACGCAATTAGGAGATAAGAGAAGAATTAGAATGTCAGGAAGAAGGGACAATGAAACTCGAAATTGCATCAGAAGCCGTAGCTTCGTCCTGGACACTTTCTGACGAAATCAGCAGAGGGCCAGATCACAATCGAACACGAAATCTGAGACAACCTGGAGACTATTTCACTTTCCTTTATTTATTTAAAGTCATCTCACAAACCATTCTCTCAATCTGTTTGTCACAGTTTTCAGAACCATATTTGAGTTCGAAGATGGATGATCCGAAAGCCAATGTGCAAGAGAATTTGGACCGCATTCGAAAGAAATTCGGGCTTGATACATCTGGTCCTCCTCGAATGACTGCGTTTACAATCAAACAACTCTGTGTAAAACACAATCTCTACCAAACAATCTACCTGAACGAAAAGCTTTATCTACACTATCAAGGATTCCGGAAAATCGAAAATTTGGATGGAATGACAGAGTTGAAAGCATTGTGGCTTCAGGGAAACTGTATTTCCAAAATTGAGAACCTCGAAGTTTGTTCGCAGGTGAGGTGCCTGTATGAGAAACTTACTCTTCCAAAAACATATTTTTTCATCCTTATTCTCTGTTTCTGTGCTCACTATCTCTCTTCATTTGTCTTTCTCTTGCAGATATCTTCAGAATAACGTCATCGAGAAAATCGAAGGTCTGGAGACATTAGCAGAGTTGGACTCATTGGATCTGTCATACAACCAGATACATCGAATTGAAGGCCTTCAAAACTGTAAGAAACTCAGATCACTATCCCTGACGAAGAACCAGTCTGACACATCGCTTTTATCTGAAATTGCCTCTCTGTGATGAACTTCTTCCAGCCTATCATCTTTAGACGCAATTCTGGGACTTCGAGATTGTCCCTCGTTGTCTGTTCTTGATTTATCACAAAATGACATCCCGTTGGAAGCCGCAGAACAGTTGGTTGAACTTCTGAAGTCCATGACCAACCTTCGAGTTCTCAGGCTGGAGGGAAACCCTGTTGTCCGGACAACTGCTTTCAATTATCGGTATGTCTCCCTTTATCGCATCAATAAACACTTTTGTGCCATGATCCTCAACACCAAATCCTACATCATTATCATGTTCTGAAATCTTGAAAATCTCGTTCTCATCTCTTCACTCTTTCTCTTTACAGCAAAACAATCATCGCCTCGGTCCCCTCTCTGACTTATCTTGACTCGCGCCCCGTTTTTGAAAACGAGCGACGAATAGTGAATGCCTGGTTTGATTTTCGTCGAATTTGAAGAAAATGTCATTCAGGGCACTAGGTGGAACGATCAGTGAAAGATTGCAGCGAGAAGACATTGAAAGAAGACACATCCGAAGCGAGCAACGAAGAAAGGAGAAGAGACACTTGGAGGGTATAGCCTCGCTTGATTTGTTCCGATTATTCATCATTTCCGTTCATTTATGTCCTTCCCCCACTCACATTACTGTTTCTTCCCTTCCGCCATCTCTTTCCTCGCAGTCATGCGAATGCTCATCGAGGACGGCCACAGCAAGCAGATCAACCGCGTCTGGAACAAGGAACGCGAACTTCGTGAGTTGGGCATTCTTCCCGAACAAGACCTGTCCACCTCCCAACACATCAGCGCCCCTCTTCCTCCGTACGAGCCTCGACACAACACAGCCAACTTCGTCTCCACCTCATCTCTCCCCACATATCGCGCGAGAGGCCGTGACTCGACGCTGGAGACACTGTCGTCGTGTGAGGACGATTCTTCGTCGTGGGATGAGACAGACACGGAAACAAGGGAGAGAAGACGGAGACTGGACAGTTTGCGGTTCGTTGGGGAGAATGTGATGGACAACGAAGAGGTTGAGGTGTCGGATGGAGTGAACAACGAATTGAGCTCGAATTGGAGTGGTGACGACGAGATGGGAGAGGAGGAAGGAAGAGAAGCGAGCGGAGAGGGAAGGGCGAGGAGAAGGAGGCGACGGGAAGTGTGGATGGAGAGAAGAGCTGGCGAAGAAGTGATGGAAAACGAGTGGACACTGGACAAGCCGAATGAAATGAATGAAATTCACGAAAATGGGGACAGCGAGGAAGAGCAAAGAGAATCAATCCAACGGCGACAGGAGGAAGAAGAAAGGGTGAGGAGGGAGGAGGAGCAGAGACAGAAACAGGAAGAAGAACAGAAGAAGACAAAACGGATCATTTCTCTGTTCTTCAGCGACGACGACGAGCATTCGAAAGAAGAAGGGAGTGAAGGAGCGGAGACACCAAGCGAGGAGGCCAGACCTTCAACGGTTGAGGAGCACGAACAACTCGTCCAGTCTGAAGACACATCAGCATGCGACACAACTCTTCCATTCTGCCCAATCGACACCAAACCGACTCTGAGTGAAGAGAGGATGTGTTGTTCGGCCTTCGACGAAGAAAGGAGGGAGAGCGATTCAGCCTTCTTCGACGAAACTGTGGTTGGGCGGTTCCTCACAGCCGGCCCACTTTTGATTCATTTTGAGCTCATTTCTGGGCAGAGTTAGTCACCCATTCTTTTGATTGTTCTGATTTTTGGATATTTTTGTGTTTCTTTCGAAGTCAACGATTCGTTCGTCTTTCTTTCTATTTCCCGACACTCTCTGTGTTCCTTTCGACTTCTTCATTCGATGAATTCACGTCACGTATTCCTGAAACAACGTATTTTCTGACCTCCCATGCGATTGATCAATCTGGACTTCATCAATAATTCGATCACAAGAAACATTTCGATGATGGAAGTGGAAATAAGCATGTATATTCGCAACTCCTCTTCCAACCAACCCAAAATTACATGAACCATTCGAAATCGACTTCATGAAGCTCTTCGGACTGTTCAAAAGGAGCATTTCCACCCACCATGTGAATAAGCCGTGTTCCCACCGAAACAAAACTGCGTAATGACAAGTCAAAATTGCTGGCTCTGAAGTGGAGCTCGATCTCGTCGGATATGCCGTCTTCGCGCAGTTTGGCCATAATCTGTTGTTCTCTCTTCTGAACAGCTCGAATTCCCTTCTGCCAACCCAAAATTACATTCACCATTCGGCGGAGGATGATGAGTGAGAAGAGGTTGGGTTCGAAGAGGAGAAGGTTGGCAGTGAGGGATAAAGTGAACACAGAAGACAGCACGAACTGCATCATCTGTTCCAGCAAGGGTGACGATTCGATGATCATTTGAAAGAGCTCGGAGAAATTGCTGAGATCTTCATAAGAATTGATCCGGAAGAAATGTCGGCAGAAGAAGTCCAGAAACTGTTCAATGGGACGGAAAAAATGGATCGCATACATCTGCTGGAAGGCATCCATCGAAATGTTTCTGTGTCGGCATATCTCGCCAGTGGACACTTGCGTGACATACAATCGAAGCCAGTGGACGATATTCACACAAAACAGCCTGGGTTGGGCGGATATACGCAGATCATGTTGAAAGAATGCTGGCGGGAGGAGAGCAAACAATCCAGTTTGGAGAAAGTCGAAGCAGACTGACGGAGATGCCTTGAAAATGACGACATTCAGAAGTGACAATGTCGATTTGATAAGTGCCTCATTGGATGATGTGAGAAGCGGAAAAAGTGATTCAGAGAGGCCAGTACAAGAGCCATCGACTTTTGGAACAAGATCGAAGAGGATATTGTCTGCTGTGATTGGGCTGCCGAATTGAGGTGTGATTTTGTCCAGAAGAGTGCATGCTTGTCTTATGTCGTTGATATCAAGAGTCTTTCCTTCTTTGATGAAGTCAACAAGTGATATAAATGGCGGGGAGGCTTGTGCGATGTTGTTGAAGTAAGAGGGCATATTTCTCAGAAATAAGGGACTCTCACCATGGAATATATCTTGAACGAAGGGCAAAATGGAACTGTACTTGTCTGAGTTGGAATTATTTTCCATTGTGTGACGAATCAAGTGTTCTGATTTGATCCAAACCACAAAAAATGTTTTCCCACAGCCCAAGATTTTCCTTGAACTAATTGCCCTGTTGCCAGTGCATTCTCTTATACCTTGCCCATGGTGTCTCCCTCGTTAAATATCAAGAGATTATCTCTCCCTACCAACTCCAGACACCAGCCTTTAGATTTGATAATGGATTTGTTTTCAAATATAAGTGGTTCGAGAGAAGAAAAAAGAGAGAAGATTCTCGAGCAGAATGATAGAACTAGAACCTGCTATTCGGGTTGCGTGCAAGCTTCCATCCACTCCACCTGCAAAATCAGAAGGAAGAGGACAAGACAATGCCCACAATGACGGAGGGAGAGAAGAACACACATTTTACGCCCAAACTCGGAGTCTGAGTCGATGGAGGGAGAGACGAGTGTGTAGTACAACTGGAGGGACTCTTTGGTGAGAGCGCCAGACGGGAGGAAGGCGGTGAAGAACATTGAAAGGAACTGGAGGGGAGAGGAGAGTGAGAGCGGTGTGATTGTGACAAGAAAGGGAAAGTGAAGATGAGGATGATGCAGACTGAGTGAGCTGAGATGGTGCCATCCTTCACATCGTCGATGTCTCGGACGCTGATCTGCGACTCGAGTCTGTCTTTGGCTGAAAAGAGAAAGGAGACAAGAAACACACTCAGTCCACCGTCGGCCAGTCTCTCGAAGAGCGACTCGACCATCGCTGCGCGGGTTTTGTTGAGAGCGGGCTGGATCGGAAGAAGGAGAGAGAGATGAGGGAGAGGAAGGGGAGAGATGAGAAGGGAATTGGTCGAATGGAGGTGATGGGTGCACAGAAACGATTCAAAAATGTGTTCGGCGAACAAACTGTGATCAACTCTACGGCCTCCTCGGCATTCAGATCTCCACCATCGAAGATGGATCTGATTGTGTCCTTCTCGTCGTCGGTGAGACGGACACGCTCTTTGGAAACAGCATCGATGACCTGATCGCCTGTGAGGACTTCACCGGCACCGACGAGGCTGCTGTAGACAGACACGAAGGTGAGCGATGTGTTTGTTCTCTTCAGTTTTTGGGTCAGGAAAGAGAGTTGTTTCAAGGGACGCTCGGCGTCTTCAACTGGCACTGATTTTGGGCTGCGTGGTGCGTTTTGGGGCGATGTGGGAGGAGGTTGGGGTTTGGTGGGTGTTATGGGCTGTTGAGGCGGTTGGGAGGATTTCGGAGAGCGGGGAGCAGATTGGGTTGGAACAGGATTGGTAAGGAAATAATCCATCTCGATTTTTGTGAGCGGGAGGGTGATGTTTGGTGCAGGGATGACGAATGATTCCATGAGCGACATGAAGTAACTACGAGGGAGGAGGAGGCAGAAAACAATGAAACGGACAGAAAGAAGCACACGAGTCATCCTGGATGCCAAAAGAGACCCATTTTGCGAACTGGATCCAGTCCTCTTTCTTCACCCATTCACCTTCGATTTTCCCTTCCTCCACTTCTTGTTCTCGCTCCTCTTTTGTCTTTTCCATCTTTTTCTTGTCTGAACTGCTTTGTGCGAGCTGTTGGATGGTCGAGACCCATTCAGGACGAAGTTGAGCTTCGAGGTCACTAATCACTTCCTCGTCACGCTTTTCTTGTTTCTGGACGAGAGGATGAAGATGGGATGCGAACAATGTGTGAATAATCCAGAGTGGGAGTGCTGTTAAGAGTGAAAGGAAAAGATGGAAAGTGATGAAGATTTTGTGAATAAAAGATACCTTCAATCTCCTCAACACTCTTAAATTCCAGATTAGGATGAGCAGAGTAAATCACATCGATGCAGGTTGCGACGAGGTCCTCCCAAGTCTGCTGAGAAATGCTCAAGCGATCCTCGCTGAAAGGCGGGAGGAGAAAGTTGATAAATTCCATAGGTTTCACCAAGAGTGGTTCATTGTAAGATGTGTACGTCTTCCGTCTCAGTGGTGAGCGGGTGGCGGTGTTCTGATTGAGTTGTTTTTCTTTGGATTTGCTGTTCGTGTGGAGATGATTAAACAGAGTCCGAAGTTCTGACGTCGTGATTCTGTTTCCTGAGTTTTGTGGGCCGTATCTGTTTCGTGTGGGCTCATTCAAAGAGTTGGCTGATTCCGGGAAGAGGAGCTCACAATCAAGAAGTGCCTTTTCAAAGTTCCGAATTTCAAATCCCTCGTTGAGAACGTATTGGAGACGGCCAGTGAGGTAGTATGGTTCAGTTTCATAGAAATCTTCAGGAGATGGCTCTTCGGGTTCCACTCCATTTTCTTTGTCTTCTTTGTCTTGTTCTTCCTTTCTTCGCCTCCATTCATTTTCAGATTCAATCAAAAACGACTCCCACATCCCAAAAATGCCGTCAATTCCTTTTTTGTTAATTTCAACAAACAGCTTGTCACGGATAGGCTCAACATTCTTTCTTTCGAATTTCGTCTTCATCGGAGAATACGGCGTGACTGGAATGGCAAAGTGGACTTTGGGGGTATACTCATTTCGTTGGCGAGACGCAGCACTTGCTGTTGTGGGCCTTTGTGGAGTCGATGTTTGTTGAGGGGGATTGCGAGGGTGAAGTGTTCGAGAGAGATGTGGGGTAGTGTCTGTGAGAAGGAAGAAAACATTATGGGGTGACAAAATGATCAAACCTTCAGTTGGGAGGTCATTGAGAGAGATTGTTGGTGGAGACGTTTCTTGGACTTCAGATGCAGCTGGTTGTTCCTCGGCCTTTCGAGGGGCGATTGGCGTTGCAATTGACTCGGCAATTTGTTCCTCAATTTGGTCATTCACAGTTGGCTGCTCTGCTTCAGTCGGAGGATTGAAAATGTCTGGGTGTGGCTGCTCCTCTTGAACAGGAGCTTGTTGTGCTTCTTTTCGTTGAGGAGTTTTCTTTGGCGAGGAAAATGTGGATGGTGATTGCTTCACATCCCACACTGCCACCTACAGAGAAATATGAGAAGGATGATGATCGGACCATTTGTGCGCCAAATTCGGCATCATCAGACATTCCTGCTGATAAGATGCGTGAGACTAGTTCAAATGATGTGAATGTGAGCTGAAAAGTGGATTTGAGGAAGCATAGAAGACAAACAGCGTCGAGTGGTTCTGGGACGAGTTTGGAGTCAAAAGCATTCTCAAAGTCACGAGTTTCGTAATCGGCCTTTCTTCTGCCTTGAACAACAGAAAGACTGAGTTCAGGACGGAAACGGTCACGGAGATAGTCGATTGAGAGAGCTTGCTTGCCTCGAGAGAGGTCGGCCCAGCATCCTTCCACAACATCGAATCTTGATTCAGAAAGTTCGGGCTGAAGCAGAGAAAAATAGAGAAGTTAACATGGGAGGTTTTGAGAGAAAAAGATTCAAAGAATCGTGTTGAAGGGGTTGACAATGACCGTGGATGGGATTTCATCGTAAAGAAAGGATGGTGAAGGAAAAAATTGGGAAAAATGATCATGAAAATATGAAATCATATTCGAAAAAGTTAAGAGAAACTTTTGAAACGAGAATTCATTGAATGAACAGATCAGAGAAAAATGACTCGAAATATCCGATCGAAGAAACATACGAAGAACAGAAGCATCAATGCTGTCTTTGTACATGTACTTCCTTCCTTTATAGAATCAAAAAGTTGGCTTTCTTCAGCAACAGTGATACCAAACGAGAAGCGGAACAGAAGAGATGATAGATCGTCGAGTTTAAGGTTATCCGAGCTGAAATTCAAAAGTGATCGGGCAAAGACAAATCCCCAATTGCATTTTATTGTTAAAAATCTTGAGCGAATCCTTGATAAGATAGCCTCTGTCATCTGAAATCTGATTACGGGTCAAAGAATCGCTTTTTCCAGCGAAATGCAGTGGAAGAGTTCGTATTCTTGTCAAAAACGTTCGAGTCTTCCGTTTTTTCCTGCAGTCTTCGATTATTTTTAATGAGTTTATTCTCCCTCGCTAAAACTGTGTGCCATCTTTCAACAATCAACCTGCCATGTCCTTCGCTTATATCTTCAGATCCAATGTCCGATATGCTCCGATACCACTCATGTTTCCAAAGCTGCTGATCACTTTAAATCAATATGCCTCGAATCACTCCCATCAGGTCTGTCACCATAATCGTTCACTCTCTTTCCAGTCTATGACCCAAATTTCTCAATACTGGTCCCCAACCCGATCATGTGTCCCATTTGCTTTGAATGTGGGATTGAAAGAGAACTCAATATCTTTGACCTGGTGACACACATTGAACTCCATGTCCGTCTCGAACAGATTGGCAAAGGGTGTGCAAGTCATATTGTGGTTCACGCTCTCTCTATTTCATTTTGTCTCATATATTCTATTTTCTTCCTCATTTTGTGGATATCTTTCCGCGGAAAATCTAATTTTTTCCACAGTCGAGAACCTGCCAAAGCCATTCAACAAGAACTCACCAAACTTGGAGAAGAACGAGCTGAAGTCGATATCATCGAGTGGATTCTGAACAACACAGACCTCTCGAGTGATCGCAACTTTCGCCATTCAACAAGCAAACTTCGCAGAAAGTCACACCCCAATGCTTTCGATCTCTTTGCAGCCTTTCTTGCAAACAAGAGAAAACAACGGCAAGAACGAAAGAATGCAAGTGAGATTTCGGCAGAATTACCAAAGAATGATCCATCCCAACCACTACTTGAAAATGATGAATCCAAGGTGACCAAAGAAGGAAAACAAAAACAAAATTGTGCTGATGGTATCAAGGAGGATGAATACGCCTTCTTGAACAAACCAAACCGAATCTGGTTGGAAAATGACGATCTGAACGAACTGAGCCCAGAGAGCTGCCCAGAACTGAACTTGATCTCACTTTTCGAAGAAGAGATGAGTGGCGATGTCTCTGAAGTGCACGAAATCGAGCATAAAGAAGTTGAGGAGACGAAGATGGAGGAAGTGAAAAATGAGATCCAAGCTAGAGAGAAAGCGAAGAAAAGAAGGAGAAGAGGAAGAAAAGGGAGACAACACCGTCGGAATCACCGAAGATGATTTCGTTTATGTTTTGTTTAAATCACACCATCTTTGCAGTTTCTTGTCTCATTTGTCTCATCCAATCTTTACTCCTTCCCATTTCTGTTTATCACGATGATTCATTCGTGCATGTTCTTTTTATGGAAAAAAATCAGTTTCATCGAAACGAAACGTTCGTGGCCTTGTGGAAAAAAGGGCCAGACTGTCGTTCCCCACCTCGTTCGACGTGCAATATGCCGACAGCGACCCTCCTCTTCTTTTTAACAGGCTGGTATAGCCTGGTCACGAGCGCCACTACTTCACAGGCCCCTCATGTTGTCCTACTCAGTGCTGTTCTGTTCGGAAACACTGATCTGGATGACTCATCAAGTCGTTACACTCTCGAGCCAATTTCCTACGAATGTTCGTCATTTATTCTGGACTCTGTTCGTCTCAAACTGGAGGGAGCGAGCCCAACCACGATCCAGCATTCTCGCTTCTATCGAGCCCACCACGATGACTCCCTCTCAGATGATGCACCTGATTGGAATAGGGAGCAAACAGACATGTTCACAATCGTGAATTCCACTATTTCGTTTAATACACTCATCTTCGACCTTGAAACCACTTTTCTCGGGTTGGCAAGATCGAACGATCTCTCCAGTCAAATATCCTCCTCTTCGTTTCGAGCTGCGACTGTGGACTCATCTTGCGTTTCGTTTTCGAATTCTGCTTTCCGTCTTGGTCGAGTTGTCGCTCCAATTGTGGTTTCTGCACCGAACAAAGCAAATCCAACCGACACCTCGCTCACGTTCTTCAGTTGCGAAATTCAATCGCATTTTTCGATAATTCCTTCTTTTGTTGAAATCTCCGATCCGAAGGCAATAATTCATTCCACTTCCGTGACCCTCGCTTCATCTTCTGTTTTTTCACAATCAATTGCCTCCCAAACGGGTTTCGCAACCGCAACGTCACAACAGTCCAAGCTCTCTTCTCTCTCTACCTCCATTTCCTCCTCATCTTTTGTGAATGTGACCGCAGCCAGCAATCAAACACCAAACAAGCATCGTTTTCCTCTGACACAACAATTAATCGGTGTCGACATGAATCGTGTTGAAAACGGACTGTACGGAACCGTCAGCGCGATTTTTTCATCATCACTGCAGTTCAACTGTCGCAATTCCACTCTGATCGAATGCGAGAACAAGATGTGCAGAAACGATCAGTCTGATCAGTCAATCAAGCACATCACCGAATCACCCACACTCAGCAGTGCAGATGGAACATTCACATCTGACCCTCTCTACACACACTACCACTTCTCTGACAGCAACATCACATCCAACACCCAACAAGCGTCGTTCACCATCATCTCGATTCCTGACCTCGCTGGGACCGTCAAACTGACTCGATGCACGATCAACATCAACTGCACATCGAAACACGTCGGAGTGATGGATTTGGCAGGCCAAGTGGACGCCAATCATCGCCTCGTCATCGACTCGTCCACTGTCACTTACGACAAAGCTGCCTCATCATTTCTGGTACAGATCCGTCTTCAGGTCGAACATTGCTGGGAAACGAGGGGGTGTCATTGAGTTTTTCACACCACTTGTGTTCTTCTTCGAAGATGTCCACTTTGAGAACAACACCGCAAACGAGTATCTCACCACGATTGGGGCCTACGCGCACTACAGAGGCAACGATCTCCACTGCTCGTCAGATGGGATCGGTTTTTTTTATGAATCGAACATTATTGGATGCACTTCGGATGCACAGTCGAACAAAGTCGGGTTTTATTATTCAGCGACAACCAACGGCGAATTGGCGAGTCAGGATGTTCTTTTCCCTGCACCATCAGGCCCTGCCGTTCCTGCGCTGTTTGTCGAGGAAGGGACGATTGGAACGGAGTGTTCGGAGACTTCTCCATGTCCGACGATCTCAACGGCAGTGAGCAGAGTGGGAACATCATTCACCCGGATCCATCTTGGATACGGATTACATTCCCACACCAGCGACACAATTGTGAAGTCTTTTCAACTAGTCGGGAAAGGATGGATGACAAACACAACAACATCCACCATTCTGAAGATGGGGACCGTGAAAGTGGGGACGAAAGGAAATCTGACTCTCTCGTCATTCTCTCTGAAACCATCATCAGTTTCATCACAGCTTCTCACACATTCATCATCGGATGCATTAACACTTCTTGTGAATGTGTGGGTGGATGAGATTGCGAATCATGCCACTCATCTCTTCTCTTTCTCGGAAGGCCAAGTGACATTCCATCTCTGCCGATTCAACTCGATCACTCTCACATCAACATAGGCCATTCTCGTTTCTGGAACAGCTTCGCTTGAGATGAAACAAGTCTGGTTCAGTCATGTCACATCGTTGACAACGGCAGGTGGAAGTTGTGTGGATGCTCGAACAAGTTCGTCTGTCGCTATCATCTCGTCGGATGCTGCTCATTGTTCCTCCTCAGGACCAGCCGGTGTCTTCCACTTCACTCGATTCGGCAGCATGAACCTGACTCTCACTGACATCATCTTCACTTCAAACCAGGCTTCGTCGTCGCATACATCACGCGGGAACGACATTGTCCTTGTCAACTGCCCTCCCAAATTCCTTTCCGTGACCAGTTCGGTCAAATCAATCAGTCAGAAGCCTCGTGTTCTCATCGATGGAGTCGAAGAGGATCTCCAGATCCCAAATTTTGGATATCATTCGCATGGCATCAGCTATCCGTTCAACCACAGATTCTATCTTGCTGTCCCAATGTCTCACTTCCCTGGGATCAAAACAACCATCCAGGATCTTGTCTCGCCAGGCTCACAAACTTCCATTCGTGTGCGGAACATACTTCCGGTGTACATGGAAGAGATCATCATCCAGTCCAGAAAGATCGAGTTTCAGCGAATGTCACTCCATCAGAATTGTGATGACATCACTTCTCAATACATCTTGAAGGACAATGCATATTTTGGGCTGAGAGTGGCAACGGTTACCTTGTCGAAAGATCCGAAAACGACACCTTTCATTGTCCAATCTTCGTCAGCCACACTCCTTCTGTCTGACGTCACCTTGACACTTCCTTCAACACTCTCGCATCCTTTCCTGTTGATGCATGGCGGAGTAACAACCCTCGATGTGTACGTCCGCAAACCCCTCACTCTCATCGCATGCTCTCTCTACGACTGCCGAGGTGGATCGTTCGCTCTTCGATATTGGGCATACTCCAACATTCACTCGGACGTGAATGGCAGTGTTCTTCACGCGATAAACACAACAGTTACCTTTCCTCGGGTTTCGTTCACGAATTGCTCGTCAAAGAACGGCGGAGTGGCATACATTGAGCTCGGCAGGTCGAATTATATCTCTGCATACGTCACAGGATACTCAGACCTGTTCAAGAACTGCTCAGCCACAGAAAGAGATGGGAATGGGAACCTGATCGGGAAGGGGGGAGCATTGTTCATCAAAGGGACGTCGAAGGATGCCCGACCGATCAGACTCAACACGACAGATCTGAACCACGCGAGATTTGAGGGGAACACAGCGGCGGAAGGGAACGACATCTTCATCGAGTCGTCTCTCTTTGAAGGAAAGACACTCGCGCAGATCCCCGTCTTTGGAGGAGTCTCAATGAGCAACGAGTATCGCGTTGTGATCGACGGATGGAGCGACCCAGCAGAAATGGAGCTCATCCACTTCTTCCTCCCCTCGCCAACGATCTCGGTGAACGGGAGTGTACAGCTGCCTCTCGGAGGGTACAGCGGGACAGATGGAGACAACTGTAAATGGACAGGAACACACTGTGCAACACTGAAATATGGAGTGAGTCATCTGAAGCAGAAGTACAAGGATAATACACACTTCCCGCAGACAATCAGGTTTGTGTGGAACATGACATACACAGAGAAGGACATTGTGATCTCAGATCAAGACATCACTGTGAAGGGAACGACGGCGGCGAAGAAAGCGGAGGCAGATGTGCTCCGCTCAATTTTGGATGTGGACTCGTCGATTGCGGAGGGAGCCAGTCTTTTCACGATCAAAGAAAAGGCTCGCCTGACTGTTGTCAATTTGGACATTCGGCCGATTGCGAAGGCTGGTTTGTTTTGTTTGGAGGACGATGGAGACAGTTTGGAGTTGAACGACGTTGCTGTGATCTGCTCGCTCTTCGAATCATTCCGTCATCCTCTTCTCAAATCGACTCGTCAGCCAATCAGAATCGTGGATTGTTCGTTCAACCAGACGAAAGACTCGACTGGACGAGCAACTCTCTCCGCTCCTCTCATTTCCTTCTCATCGGACACATCGTCTCTCTTCATGTCTTCCAACACTTTCTCTTCATTCTCTGTGACAAATCACGCGCTGGTGGAGATCCGGAGCGAGCACCCAACTTCAATACTCTCCACCTCGTTCTCAGATTGTGTCCGAACTAACCCAGATCAAGCCAAGCTGATTCTTGTGACCTCCTTGTCACTTTCATCCATCTTGTCGGGAACACTCTGGGAAGGCTCCTTCTCTCCCGACCAGCCACTCCTCGACTTTGTTGGACGAGACAGTTCACTCACTTCGAATGAGAAATGGTACGAAACATCACTGATGTTCCATCTGCTCGCTCCAACAGTGAAGATTGTGGCAGGAGAAACAGGAAAGAAAGAACACAGTGAACACCCGAAATGTGGATCAGATCGACTCCGATGTTCGTCACTGGAATCTGCAGTGACCTCTGCTCTCACCCACACGCTCATGGATTCAATTGAGGTCGCAGGAACAACGACACTTTCCTCCTCTCTTGTTGTCTCTTCTTCAGCCTCCATCTCATCTCCATCGTCGAAGCAGGTTATCGTCCAGTCTGGAGTTGGATCCATCACAATGAATGGAGCCAGCCAGACACTCTCATTCGACTCACTTCTCTTTCAGCTAAATTCAAGCAGTGCAGTTCCAACATTCTTCATCGTCTCTGCAGGCACACTCTCCTTGAGATCGTGTGAAGTCGGCACAGGCACTCAGCTTAAGATGAATGAACAAACCGTCTCATTGGTGCAAGTTTCAAACGATGCCTCTCTCAAATTGGATTCTGTCTACTTCCAGAATCTCCAATTCACCCATCCCTCACTCGGCACTGTCATCCATCTCTCGCTCGACACACCTTTCTCATCCACCACGGGCACTCTCTTCGAAGGGATCACGTCAAACGGAACAGGCTCGCTCATCTTCGTTGAGACATCTGATCTCGATTCAACATCCAAACAAGCACCATTCGCTCTTCTAAAAAGTTTCATCGAGCCTCCACAGGGACGGTTGTTCACAGAAGCCGAGAAGGACGAGTTTGTTGGGCAGGTCGGAACTGACTCTCCCGAAAGCATGCTCTTCTTCTGGTTTCCTCATACGAATCAAGAGACAACGCTGTCTGTCGATGGAGAGGGAGAGGATCATGCAAATTGTGGGCTCACTCAGCTTCCTTGCGAGACGTTGGACAAAGGATTTTCGTCTCTCAAGCGAACAGAGTCAACACTTCTCGTCGGAAGTTCAACCAGCCTCACAACATCCCACTCGACTTCTTTTGCCAAGCAGACCATCAAATCGAAGAGTGAGATCGCAACAATCAACACAGCCTCGTCTGCCTCTTTCTCTGTTTTAGTCGATCACGCACTCGGTCTGAACAGTCTTGCATTTCTCTTCGGAGTCGACCAAAGATCAACCTCCTTCGTTTCTGTCTCTTCTGGTTCACTGTCCGTCGAGTCGTGTTCATTTGGGTCAGTCGCAACCGCTTCCACTCTGAACAAGGCTCTGTTCAACGTCGCCGGCAGTCTAACCATCAAATCCTCCAACTTGACGAGAATCAGCACCTCGTCATCGACTGGACTCCTCTCCATTGATCTGTCTGATTCTCACACCCTCTCCGTCATCTCAACCCCCCTCATCTCATGCGCAGCATCAGCTGGTCCTCTCGTCTCCCTCACACTCTCCAACAGCACAGAACAGACAGATTGGAACTTCGACATGAGTGGTCTCTCGTTCTCTGCCGCCTCATCGAATGTTGTTCCGAGTGGGGTTCTGATCTTCGTGTCTGGGCCATCCTTCGCGACACAAATCGTTCCCTCTCGTTTTCCTGCTGTTGATTTGTCGACAGTTCCAGAAGCGTTTTGGGGGAACGACACATCGACAGACGTGTCCTCGTCGCTGCTTGTGTATCTGATTGCGGCAGGACGAGAGATTGATGTGGATGGGGAGAATGGGAAAGACATTGCACACTGTGGTCATTTTGGGGTGAGTTGCTCGACGATTGGGAAAGGAATCTCGCGAGCGAATGGAGAGGATGGATCGAAAGAGATCAGAATTGTGGATTCGACTAATTTGAACGAGTTGATCTCTCCAAACGAACACGCCCTCTCTCTGGTTGGACAGTCGACGACTCAATCGGTGAGGATTCTTGAAGATGGTGGATTCGATGTGGTTGCTGCATCTCTCTCCCTCTCCTCCCTCTCTTTCACCACTTCTGTCTCTTCGTTTTCGAGATCTTTGATTTGTGTGAGCATTTCAGGATCTCTCTCCATCCATTCGTGCTCTTTCGCGGCATTTTCTTGCTCATCTTCGGCATCGATCCTCACAGCGTCGATCGCCACCCAGAAATCTGTCACCATCACCAACACAACATTCTCAAATTGCAACACAACTGGATCGACTCGTTGTGGAGTTGTTGATGTGACGATGGCTGCTGGAAGTGAGTTCGTCTTCACCCACTCTGGAACTCCGTTCACATCCTGTTCATCGCTCTCAGCCGACGCCAACCACGTCTTCATTGCTCATCCAACTCTGACGAAGGAAGTGATTGAATCGTGTCTCAACTTCACTTGGGATCAGACCTCGCGAACTTCGAAAGATTTGATGGG
This sequence comes from Blattamonas nauphoetae, assembly GCA_033064195.1. NCBI lineage: Eukaryota > Preaxostyla > Oxymonadida > Blattamonas > Blattamonas nauphoetae. Next base: position 29,360 of record JARBJD010000277.1, on the reverse strand, counting down.
AAAGGAAGGAGACCATCGGATTCCGATTCCGCTTGCTCTCTTCTTCGCGTCGCTCCCGAAACAAGTGTTTGTCGATGCTGAATGGTGTGATGTGTCAGTGTGTGGCTTCGCTGAGTATCCATGTGCCTCCCTCTCCGCTCTCCACTCCAAAATCGCGAGCATCCCCGACACAACCATCACACTGGAATCATCGCTGACTCACTCCGATGAACTGACATTCTCAGAACGGATGTCGATGGTTGGAGGGAACAACGAGATGAGAATCTCCGAACTGTCGCTCTCTCCGACTGAGTGTGGTCTCTTCACAACAACAGCTGATGTTTCGTTCACATCTCTCTTCATCACTGTTCCATCGACCTTCAAACACATCTCGCTGATTGATTGCCAATCTGGTTGTTTGACGATGAGGAACTGTTCGTTGAGTCAAGCATCATCCACGCGAATCCCAACAGTTCTGATCGAACTGCACTCCGATGCCAGTCTGTCCATCTCCGAATCGTTCTTCACTTCGATCACCTCGTCACATCCGAAAGCAAGTGTGATTTCAGCGGTTCTGAGCGAGAAAGGCTCTCTACATGTGGACAACAACACATTCTCGTGCTGCTCGTGTTCAGGGGAAGCTCACTCGATCTTCATGTCGCTTTCCAACTCAAGCGAGGTTCACGTGAACAGCTTCGATTATTCGCTGACCAGTCTCGTCTTCTCTTCACCTTCATCGAATTCGGAATCAACACCGTCGATTGATGTGTTGGTTATTGGACGCCATCTGGACAGAACTGTCACACTGGATCGGTGGGAGAAGAGCTTCAGTCTGGAGAATGGAGAATCAATTTGGGGAGACGACAAGACGACAGGAATGAACACATCGCTGCTTCCATACTTGGTTTCGATTTCGGGAGCAGTGGAAGTTGACTGGAAAGGGTTTTCGTTTGAGAAATGTGGCCATTTCTTCCTGTTCTGTTCTTCGTTTGAACTTGGAGTTGCTCGGATGGAAGAAGCAGATTTGAACAGAATCAAAATCATTGAGAAGATTGAAGTGTCATCGACGATTCAGATGAAAGGGGGGAATTGTGTGGTTGGGGCGTCGGTGGAATCGATTCTCTGTTTCTCGAAGGATGGCCAGTTCGAGAACTCTGCCAAAGAATCCGTTGATTCATCGTTGTCGTTCTCGTCTCTCGTGATCACCATCGAACGACTTGAACGAACAACTCCTCTCTTCGTCTCCACATCTGGCTCACTCTCGTTCACATCCTGCTCGTTCATCGGAACTCAGTCTCCCACCATCTCCTTCCCTCTCATTTTGATCAGAAACGGTGAATTGGAAATGTCAGAAATTGAAGCTGAAGACATCACACTTGAGTCGGATGCACTGATCGTGTCAGATGGATCAGTTTCAATCTCAAAGAGCAACTTCACGTCGATCAATCGTGAGACTGGGTTGGGATGTGTTTTGGAAAGCGAATCGGAAAATGAAGTGAGAGTTGTGAACACTTCGTTCATCCAGTGCAACTCGGCGAAAACAAGAACTTGGATTGTTCTTCATGGAGCGAATGGGAAGACGTTGAAAGTGGAGAACTGGGAAGGAACACTGGATCGATTCTCTCCTCGTCCGAGTGTGCTTCTGGACGACTCATCCGACACTGACTCCACCTCCTCGCTGTTGTCGGACGAATCTGGTGCCCATTCTCTTCTGTACGAGTTCTATCCTCGAGTGTCTGGGGAGATTGTGGTGAGTTTAGGTGAGGTGAACGAAGACCATCGATTGTGTGGGAGTTGGGAGCTTCCTTGTCTGACAGTTGACGATTCAGTTTGGAAGACGGGAGTTCGGAAAGTGGAGATCTTTGGGTCGAGCTGGATGAAGTCGTTGATGAAGATGGATGGAGACTTGCTTTGGATTTGTGGTCACAAAAAGAAAGGGATTTTGAAGATGATTGGATCGAGTCGGATTGTGAACAACCTGTTCGATGATCCCGACACTCTCCTTCTCTCGTTCGTCACTGTTGATCTCTCGGATTCCACACTCTCCTCGTCGGACTCGCTGATTTTGAACGAGAATGGGGAAGTTTCAATTGACTCGTCGACAATCTGGTCGAAGAATGAGATCTCGTTCAGTCTGATTCGACTGACTGGAGGAGAAGCGTCAGTGACCAACCTGACGCTCTCTGATCTGACATTCTCGTCGCTGCTGTTCGGCCTCTCCTCTTCTGATCTTTGTTCGTTCTCTGAAGTGTTTGTTTCGGACACGAGAATGCCATCATTCCTGACAGTTTCTGACACGAAACGACTTGTGCTGAAATCGTTCTCCTTCGATGGATCTTCGTCGGGTGCTTCGTCAAGTGAGATCACGAAGAAGAACGGAGAAGTGTCTGAAGAGGAGAAGGATGTGTGTGAATGGACAGAAGCGATGATCCGAGTTGTGAACACAACATCGATTGTTGAGAATGTGAAAGTGTCTCATGTTGGATCGGGAGGGATTTGGTTGGATGGAGGATCGATGAAAGTGGAAGCAAGCACATTCCACGACAACTTTGTGTCGAACTCGTCCTTCCCTTCAGTTCGCCGAAACATGCACTGCTCGAATGGTGAGCTGAACGTTGAGAGTCTGAGTGGAGGCGATGGAGGAACAGAACTGTCGAAATCGGCGTGGATCAGTGTTGGTGAAGAATGCATCTTTTCATCATCAGTTGTGGATGTCCGTTCTCCTCTCTTCATTGCATCGCTGAGTGGATCAAAGAGCAAAGTGTCGACGAACTCGAAAGCGAAGACATTCACCGCAGAACTTGTTGGATCGCTTCTGATTCCTTGTGGTTTGTGGGTTGAAGTGTTTGAATGGAATGAGAAAACGAAGCGAGAAACAGGAAAGGTGGACGTTGATCTTTCGAAAGCATCAATCGAGAAATGGAATGAGACAAGCCTGACACTGACATTGAGCGAAGACACTCTTCGGAAATCGCTGGATACTGAACAAGAATGGCGACTTCGAGTGATGTTTGGGTCTGGAGTTGGTGGAGAAGATTGGGTTCGAGTGAAGATGAGTGCTGTCGCAAAGCGAAAGGCACAAGCAGTGGAGAGTCTGAAATGGGTGATTCCAGTTGCAGCAGGGGTGATTGTGGTGATTGTTGTGGTTTTGATTGTGATTGTGTGCTGTCGTCGAAAGATGAAGACGAAATCAACGGAAAAGGAAGAACTGATGGCTCACCAAGAATTGGACTGTGTGGACGAGAAGATGTTTGTGGACGAGTCGGTGAACATCATGGGAGACCGAACAGGAAATCATCTCCGACCGACGACTCTGAACGGAACACACAATGTGACTGGTGGAAATGATGGAGCGACAACAGGGAACGAACAGAATGACAAAGCAAGGGAACGAGACGAAGATCCGTTGAAATCAGCACAATTTCTCTGTGAAGCGCTGAAATGTGGAGACAAGTTTGAAGTGTGCATTGTTGACAAGCGGCAGACACTTCACGATCGAATCCACAAGCCGATGCCAGGTGCACGTCCTCTTGGTCGGTTCAATGTTGAGTCTCAGATTGTGGAAGGACTGAAGCGGTTGGACAGAGATGCGAGGCATCGATGGATTCTGGGGCGACTGAACCCGCAATGGATCCTGATTGACAAAAACGATCAGGTTTTTCTGAAAGTCGAGTCGGAAGATCCTGTTCCTCCTGACAAAGCAATCCCTCTTCAGACAGACACGATTGAGAATGCAACCGCACACGAACAGGCTCAAATTGTCAATCAAACGATGCGAAGACAAGTTGTGAACGAGAATCTTCAGCGATGGATTGCACCTGAGCTGGGAGAAGAGGAAGGAAGAGGAACGAAGGAGGGAATGGAGATGAAAGGAGCAAACTTGACGGCAGCGTCGGTTTTTAGCTTGGGCCTTGTCCTGTATGAGATCGAGACAGGAAATGTTCCGTTTGGAGAGATTGATGGAGTGAATGCGCATCGTCAACTGGGAACAGGATCAAGGCCGAAAATGGAGAACATCCCAGAGGAAATGAAGGAACTGATCTCGTCTTGTCTGAATGTGAATGCGTTGGAACGACCATCGCTGGACGCCATCTCAGAGAGACTGATTTGGATTGGGAAGAACACATCGCAACTGACGAGCGAGGAAGCCCACTCGCTTGAGGAAGAGAGGAAGAAACAACGACTCGTAGCCAAAACCTAATCTTTTTTTGCTGCCGATCTCCTTTTTCCCGATCTCGTATTAAAATCTTAGCTCTTGATTGTTTTCTGTATCTTTCTTTCACCCCGCGCTTCTCATTTTTTGACTTAGCTGACGTTCACCACATCAGTCTTTCACTGATGTTATCTCCATCTGTTTTTGTTGTTCTTTTCTCCTTTCGTCTCCACTTTTGTCGCGTCTCTCTTTCTGAAGTGATCTCTCACCCATTTATTTGACTATTTCTGATGTCCGTTCCAAAAGATGATCAAATCATGGAGATCCTAAATGGTAAATGCTGGAATCAAAGTATGCAAAGATTCTTCATTCAACTGATTTGAGCTGAAAAAAACGACATTGCCTTCAATTCGAGGGAACAACGATCTTTCCCGCAAATCGGAAAGCTTGGATGCAATGACATCGAAATTGTCGATCAGAACATGCACCCTGGATGATATCTTGGAATTACAAGACATCTGTATCCAAACCAATGTGGACACGTACGGCAAAGACAATACCGAAGAGGACATGAAACAATACCTTGACAGCGCCTTTAATTTAACACAATTGGAGAAAGAATTGAAGAATCCAGATAGTGAGTACTATTTTGTGGATTTTGACGGCAAACTGGCGGGATATTTGAAAGTCAACAAGAAGGAAGCTTAAACTGAACATCATGACCCAAATGGACTTGAAATCCAACGAATTTATATTCTTCCTGAATTCAAAAGACGAGGAATAGGGAAATTCCTTGTTGAATATTCAGAAAAGATTGCCCGAGAAGCTGGATGCGGGAGCATGTGGCTTGGGGTCTGGGAACGAAATTTTGGAGCACAAGAATTTTATAAGAACCCGGGCTTTGTTCTAACAGGATCGCACGTGTTTATGGTCGGAAATGATCGTCAGACAGGTCTCATTATGACCAAAGCTCTTCAATAGGCTCTTCGTCACCTTTCTTCCCAGACCATCCCGATTCTCGGGATTTTTCTCTCCGATCTCCCTTTTTGTCGTCCAAGTTTCGTTTATACTCATTTTTCTCGTTCAATAGCATTCATTCGCGTGAGAGACATCTCAGAAAATAAAACCGGTTGTTTCCTCTTCCGAATGAAGCACAAGAAGATAGAAATAGTGAGAACAAAAGTAAAAGACGGGTGTAGTGCGAATGGTGTTTTGGGATTCGTTATGTGGTTGAAAGAAATCATCAAAAGGTGATGAGAACGGAAGGATCTTGGAGAAATGAGCAGATGCTCTGTCCACCCCATTTTCAGAGCGGCATCCAATCTCAGAAGTATGTGAGACACAACACAAAATAAATGTTAGAAGCGTTTTATGAGCTCGGTGGTGTGTGTTGAGATTCGGATGGGTGTGGTTTCGGTTGAACATGAAGATCTGTTGGTGGTGAAGAGTGTCAGATTAGAGAATGTTTGCTCCGGCTAAACAATCAAATCTTCGACACAGATTGACAATGCTACTTCCAAGAAACCCGTTGACGTCATGTTTCATGTCCTGCTCGACCGAATCCTGAAGTCCTTCTGAATCGAGTGTGCGAAGAATATGCTGCCCTTTTTGTCGAATAATAATGCTTGTTTGTGACCACTCGGAGCGACAAATCACGAGACCCTCAACCAATGACCAGACAGAGGAGTCATCAGTGAAGAACGTCAGACAGTCTGGAATGGTGATTGAAATGGGCAATGATAAGATAAAGTCATAAGTAGGGGAGGAATGAACACTAATTTCGAGGAGGCGAGAGAGGAGCAAGGCGAAATTCATTGATTGATCGTCATCTTCGATGAGACTACGTGAAACGAGCTGATAACGAAGGTATGCGCCGGCTGGGTGGAGGACCTTTGTCAAGACCGCATCGTATATTTGTTCGGCGGATACAGTTTCCAGTATGTCAGAGCGCAAGAGAGAATTCGGGTTCGAGAAGACGATGGCTTCGGACAGGATTTCCATCAGTGGAATGTGGATATCTTCATGATCTTGAAATGGGAGCATCTCAGGTTTAATCGCTGCAAGAATTTTACCGATCATATCTTGCTGGATGAGGTCAAAACGGAGAGCGTATGGAGACCACGACATGACCTTCTGTAGAAATTCTATCGCTCCCGCACGAATCTTCCCATTCGATGAGTTAACGAGAATTACGAGAGAGTTAACAAAAGGTGTGTTTGAATTCGAGGATTGAAACAGTTCGTCAATGAACGAGGAAGTCACTGGGATCTGTCCGATGAGAATCTGTTGCAAGAATGTTGTGGCCTTTTCTTCCAGAGCAGTGGTGAACGGGAAACTGTTATGGACCAAAGAGATAAGTGAGCAGAAGACCGCTGGTTTGTCAGTGAGTGTGTCAACTTCTTGTTCAGCCCAGGCCAGGAACGGGGTGTTATCTGTGAAACAATAGCTGACAAAAAAGTCAAACCAAACATATTGTATTCTTGTGAAGAAATTGTAGACCGAGATAGGGTGTCAATTTTCAGATGAAGATGGATCTTTCGAGCCCGTTCAGCAAGTCGTCTGCGAACTCCGAGTAAGTTGGAGTGTGCATGTTGAAGAACATAATGACCTTCACAATTTGGTCAGCATCAAAGACACACCCCTGTTCCACCATGGCAATGAGTGAGTGGAGAATTGAACATGATTCCGAGACAGTTTCTGGTTGGGTTCCGTTCCAACACAAGAAAGGATTGATATCAGATGACAACGGTGATGATTGAGAGTGGGCCGACTGGTGTGAGTTGATGGGAGGAAAAATAAAATGTTTTGATTGCCATTCAGTCTCCGAGATTCCCAAACAACTTTCAGAATTGAGGATCAAACAATAAAGGACACATTAACACCCATGATTGCATCTATTCATCTCAAAAACAGTAAGTCATCGAGAGAATGTGAATGTAAATCGGTGACAGATCAACCAGAATTGCTCAAACTGAATTCGTGAGATGAAAACAGAGTGAAGCCTGTACAGTTATGAATAGTTTGTAGAATGGCTCATTGCCTTTTCCTCCTCATTGGCTCCTTCCAGCTTCTGATACCCGTCTCGCGACTTTCTCTTCCACACACAGATGAGCACCAGAATCGCAATCACTGCCAGAATTGCGCATCCTCCCAGAATCCCTCCACAGACCGCAGCAGCCGTTTTTCTGGACTTTGCGCTCTGAAGCTGGACTTTGATAGGTTCAGACCACGTCAGACCATCTGCACTTGCGAACAGGAAGAGAGCCTTTGGGGGTTTCTCGCCGAAGCCAACGAGAGTTGTCTCGTTCGCCACCGACACAATCATCTCGTCCTCGTTGGCAGCCTTCAGAGCCGTTGCTGGGATGTACTGTTCGATTGGGTCTGCGTTGGGGATTGGCTGAGGGACAGACGCTGCAGAGGTGGAGACGAGGAGGTGTGGGTTGGATGGAAGGGTCTTCGGGATGGTGACGTTGACCTGCGGCAGAAGGGGATAATTTGTGGAATCGAGATACGCGCCAGAGAACTTCCCTTTCTGCTTTCCTGTGCTGTCGCACTTCGTTTCGGTGTCTTCAAAAGTGATGCACGTCTGGTCGCAGTGGTAGCGTGGCTTGTCTTCCTTGCCCTTCTTCTCCTCAAATGTGTGAGTGGCCGGCTCATCTGGAAGCTTCCACTGATCCTTCCCGACAGTCAGCTTCGAGAACGAGCACTCAATGTTGATGGGAATGGTGAACTCCCCAATCGTGCGGTTGTTCTCCCCAAAAGAATTCTTCAGAATCGACCCTCCGATCCCCATCGCTGTCACACCCGCACTTTTGCTTCCATCGACGATATTCTCAGTGATGAGCACTTGAGTCGGGTTGAGTGAGTTTGCTGCGAAGTTGGAGGCAACAGTGATGGTTCCTGCTGAGAGACTGAACTGATGCCCTGCTGCTGCGTTCCCTTTCACAGTGTTGTTTTTGATGAAGACAAACTGTTTATCAACTTCGAGCTCAGTTTTGGGGGATTCGAGTGTGACAAGAAGAGCTGAGCCTGTTCCTTCGGCAGAGTTGTTTGTGAATTGGGAATCCTCGATGCTGGAGACAGCCTCTGTGATGACGCTCACAAGCGGAATGTTCAGCATCACAGCTGCTCCTCCCATCAGACTCTCGCAATCCTTCACCTCCGACGAAACCAGCAGCAGCGGCATCTTGCTCGAAGTGCGAGCGAAGAGGCCACCGCCAAACAGAGCGTGGTTTGATGTCAGTTTGACTTTGTTCAGAATGACAGTGCCATGCAAGTCTCCTGCAGCTGCCTCGTCCCCACACGTCGACAGCCACACTCCTCCTCCTTCCGAAGCGCGGCAGAGGGAAGCTTCAACCTTGTCAAAGTACAGAGTCGGTTGTTTGGTGCCTGGTGTTTGGGTGTTGATGACCAGTGCCATTCCGCCGCCGTTCTCCAGACACGACGACTCTTTGAACGAGACGTCTTCCAGCAACAAAATGGAGGCCGTGCAGGTCAGCTGGAGGAACAGCCCTCCCCCACTTCCTCGCGAGAAGCAGTCGCGGAAGGTGGTGTAGGAGAACCTGGTGTGTGTCACCTCTGTCTGACTGCATCCTCCTCCGTTCCCGTTCGAGGAGCATTCCTCAAAGTTCAGCTCATTGCACTGCACCGACATCGTTTTGGAGATGCTGAGAGCGCCCCCTGCGGCCTTCGTGTGGATGTCGTTGTAGATGTCTTCGAATGCATTTGCGTTGGAGGAGCGAGTGGGATGGATCCTGTGGGCTGAGTCGATGGACGTGCGGAAGGGGAGGATGGAGTGGAAGCTGCTTTCGGTGATGTCGACAAATGAGTTCGTGGCTCCCGCTCCTCCAATCCAAACAGCGGACTCGTCAAACACAGCGCATGTGGTTCCGATGCTTTCGAAGGTTGAGGAACGCATGAAGACGCCTCGCGTTCTGTCGATGGCAAGGACTGTGCTGAAGACGTTCACAGCTTTGATCGTGTACAGATCCACCGAAGTGGCCCGGGTGATGAAGACATCGGCATACGCGCGCATGGAAGCAGTGTGGCCAAGATTGGAGATTCTGGGGGCGACTGCTTGATAGTGGGGGACGATGATGGACTCGCCTTCGGTGTCAGCTTTGTTTCGGAAATCATCGAACGAAAACTCGATCCTTAACAGTGTGATGGAATCTGCATTCTTGAAGAAGAAGTTAGAGGCAACGCAGTCACTGGAGAGGAGTTTCATTGGTGTGAACGAGTGGGCACCGTTGCTGGCTGAGGTTGGGTGGAATTTCATCTCTGCTGTATTGTTCACTGACTTGACGTCGACCAGTTCCACGTTCTCGACGTTTTCAGCGTGGACGCTGCAGCCGTACCCAGACCAAAGGTCATCTTTGTCGGTGGGATCTTTTGGAGAGAAAGAAGACGGAGAGAGGTACAAAACATTGCTTCGGAATATCGTCGAGTCAATTGACATTTCTTGAACGTCGATAGCCTTGACACACCCTCCCCAGACACGTTCGAAGATGTTGTTCACAATCCGGAGTTCCTTGGTGGAGAGCACTGATATGATCGATGTCTCGAATTGAATCAGAGGCAGATGAGATTTGGTATGGCCTGCAGATGGCTTTGTGCTTGTTCCTTGGAGACGGTTGGCGATCTGAACCTGTCTTTCGAAGTTCTCAACGGTGTTGTCCTCTTCAGGAGTGGTAATGGTACAATCAATGATGGAGATGGAGCCACAATCATCAGCATAGATCATATTTCCGGAATTTTTGTGAATAGTGATCCCGTAGATAGTGGCTGATTCGCAATTGATGAAAGAGGCGATTCCACAATCTGAGGAGAAGATCGTGGATCGTGTTGTGGTGTCAAAGCTGATGACAATTTCAGCGGATTCTGTGGCTGTGATATAGTAGTTGATTTCAACTGAGTTCTGCGTTTGGAGAAATGGGAGGGATTGATTGAACAGGAGAAAAAGGCATAGAAATGATAAACATGTGACAAGAACATACAGCAGGGATCCTAATGTTCGGGGAAGACTCCAGATCGATCTTAGCATATGTAACTTTGTCCAAGACAAATGGTGAGAAGAAAGTTCCTGAAGAATGTGGTGTTGTTAAAGAACGGAAAAAACCCTTGAATTCATAGTTTGAAAAGGTGATATCCTGGAAAGTGACGTTGGAGGACTCTTGGGCAATGACAATGCTGTTGTAATCTGACAAGACAGCAAAACTCTTGAGAGTGATTCTGAGGGAAATATGAACTAAAACCAACGAGAAACAGACTCACTTCCTTTAATGAGGGAAAATGTGGTGTGCTCACCATTGGCAATCGACTTCAGAACTGTTTGATCATTCTTTCCAGAAAAATGAAACTGTTCTGTTTCATTGATGTAGAGGCAGTCAGTAACTGTGAATTTTCCTTCTGAAACTGCAACAGCAAGGTCAGGAAGGAATTTCTGGTTTTTCAAAGCATAGTTGACGGTCTTACACGGGTTCTTACCGATCAAACAATCCAGATTGTCCGTTCCGTCATCAGCAATGGTGATGGATGTATGCTGAGCAAATAGTAGAGAGATCACAAATGTTAGTAAAATCATTGTTGTTGACTATGGATCTTCGTTCAGATGAACAATCTGAGCGAAAATCTTGTGAAAGGAGGACTTTGGGCTGATCATCTATCCTTATTTTGTTTGTCTTGGATCAGCACAGTGAAGCTTCTTAATGAACGAAGATGTCTGAATATGTATCCGTGTGATGCTTCATCCTCAAGGGATCGAGACAAATGAAGGCCCATTGAAGACAGAACAACTCCGACCAAATGACTCTTCTCTTCATTATTGCTTTTCTGAGTGGGGAAACCGTTGATCTCCAGACGCTCGTTAATGGCTGTCCGGCTAACTCATGTACGATCAAATTAGAGGCAAAAACGTACACCGCAAACAAAATCAACGTCAACAACCTGAACTTGACTATCGAGGCTTCTGAAGAGAGTCAATTGGATTTATCCGAGCAGACAAACCCAGCCTTTCTTCTTGTTGGTAGTACCCTCAAAATGACCCAAGTCACCATCAAGCCGTCGCCAACTGCCGTTCTCGTCGATGGCCGGGATAGCTCGAAAGTGGTGCTGGACCTATGCTCCTTCGTTGGAACAGAGTTGTCCAATGCGTTGTTATATGGAGCAAAGAGTTCACTGACGCTGAAATCAATCATGATGAACAAGATGTCTCTGAAGAGCTCGTTTATTGAGGCTGATCCTGCAGTGGCCAACCCTGATATGTCGATTACACTGGATCACTGCGAATTCTCCCAATTGGATGCGTCTACTTCACGGCCAATCGTGTCAGGGGAACGAATCCTCACGACGACGATTCTGGGTGGCAGCTTCCAGAATTGTGACTGCACTGACCAATCCCCACTTCCTGCGACCACTCAAAATATTCCTGGCCGAGAGGTTAGGATCGTGGACACATTATTCAGCCGAAACACGGGACCTCTGAGTGGATTGCTGACATTTGGAGTCCAAGCTGCCAGGCTCTACATGTCGGATGTGGAATACAGCGAAAATGAAAACTCTGTGCGATTTTCGAATTGTGTTTCGTTCACCCCGAATTCTGTTATTGAGATTCTGTACGCCACTTCAAGAGGGAGCTCCACAACCGACCTCTGGCCAAGCGGAGGGTTCCTGTATCTCCCATCGACCACCACCACCCTCACAATTAACAACACAAAGTTTGAGGATAATACCGCAAAAGAGCATGGAGGATCAATCTATGTCGCAACTGAGAAGACTGTCGCCCTCCACTCTGTCGTCACCTCGTCTTGTGTGGCTGGGAAGGACGGTGGATTTCTGTATTTTGCTGGACACGGCACACTGGACTTCTTCCGTGTGGAAATGACAGGGAACAAAGCAAAACAGAATGGAGGATCGTTGTTCCTTGCCGACTACGCCAAACTGAACATCTACGCGGGGTTCATGAAAGAGTGCTCGGCAGGAGAGAACGGAGGAGCTGTTGCCCTCACTCTTCAGAAGGGAGCAAGCACCACTTTCAACATTGTCGCCTTCGTCAACAACGAAGCGACTGGTGGCCTCGGAAAGGATGTTCTCGCGACGACGACGGACAAAGGAAAGAAACTGACAAAGTCCGCATTTGTGAGATGCACAAGCTCAACGAACAACCCGATGGTGACGCTGATGCCGAAGAAGGAACACTACAACTGGTCGAACAGTTTTGCGACGTGGGTGAGGAACTGGGTCATCTTCATTGTTGTGGTTGTGGTTGTGGTGGTTGTGCTCAGCATCGTCCTCCCATGCGTCTGCTGCTGTTGTGGCTGTGGGGCTGCTTGTGTTGGGGCACACAAAAGCAACAAGCGCGGATACTCGCACGTTGAAAGCCAGCCGGGCTACGGAAGTGCTTAGGCTGGATTCTCAACTTAATGATTTGTTTGCCAAAATGGCATCTATTTCACGATGTTCTGTTCGTTGAGGTTTTGCACTTTTGTCAAAACAATGGGACTGATCCAAAGTGATTCTTTCGTTTCGTCCAACTCGACACAGAAACTTCAGCGTGTTGAGCTTCAAACCGATATTCTCGTTTTCTGATTGGTTCAATGAATAAACCAAGTCTTGGAACGAAAGACATTCATCTCATCTCTGCTGCCGTGATCGAACTCGATGAACTCCACCGTCGTGTTCTGGAAGCTACCTCAACCACGCAGAGTGACAACACATCTCACCAACAACAGTCCATTCGAAAGTACTACAGAAGATTCCTATCCACCCACCGATCCCTCCATCGTGAGGCCAGACAGATTAGTAGCTACAAGCTGAGTTGTTTTTACATGTGGTGGTCAAATCACGAACACAACTTTAATTATCAAGGATATAGTGAAGTACATTTGGGCTTGCGCAATGCATTACAGTCGACGTACACTTGGGCACAGATGGATCTGGACAAATGGAAGAATGATCTTCAGAAATCTTCAGATTTCCATTGACTCATCAATTGTTCCACTTCACCAATCGGAGATCCCGAATTTTGAAGAAGAAACAGAATGTGGGAAGCCGTTCAACAAAGCTAAATATATGTACAAGTCTATCCCAACATTCCAAGGCGCAAACAACTATCTCGAACGACCTATCGACCTTCTCTTTCGTCCATCGATCTACTCGTTATTTTCTCACATTCTCTTCAACTCCAATGGATACGCAAGAACTTGTTTCGCGAGTCAACAACGTGGTTCCGGAACTCGCTTCTTGCCAAGAATGAATCCAGCCATCTTTCACATCGTGACTGGAGCACCTGGGATTGGGAAATCTGTGATTCGAATGCCGCTCATCGCTTTGATTATGAGTCTCGGAGTTAATGTATGCTCTTTTTGATTCACTTACATTTTTTAGCAAGTTGGAACAGCACGAAAACACGAACCATCATTCCTCTTTGTGAATCGGAATCCGATCACCAATGGAACAGATCCGATTCCTTGTGATTATGATGAGCGATCGTTTCAAAAAAGGCCATCACCCCAAATCGGAAAGGCATCGATCACAATCAACAGAAAGCACCGTCCGGCAGTTCGCATGGAAAGAGATACCTTCTGCTACACTTACAACGTCTTCATGTGTCTCCCAACCTCGGAAAACGAAGAGTATGACCCTGCACACGCATTTTCATCACAAACACCCATCGGACAACTGACCATGCCGAGCATCCATCACTTCCCGCACTTCTTCAAACTCTTTGTGAATCAAGACAATCAAGTTGAGAATCGACTTCGAGGAACAACTTGGCATGTTGTGGACGAGTATGTTCGCTCTTTTCTTCATATTCTGCTTCTTCAAACAGCTTAATACTTCAACGCTCAAAAATTCCTCATTGTGACCATGTTGTTCAACTGGCATCTCCCAACAAGAAAAGATGGAAAGACACAACAGAACACGACCCGTCCAAGAATCCGTGCATGGTGTACAATGTGCCGACCCTCTTGTTTCCGGAGATTGTCCACATGTTCAATGCGATTCCGTGTCCCTACGAATACGACACGGACGAAGACTCGCTGATGATGGAATCACAAAATACCGTCCGCCTGCAAGGAATGATACCCCGGGATGTGTTCACTCCATGCCTCCGGAATGACATGTATCGCAACATCCACCCGTCTTCTCCGCAATTTGATCCTTTGAACGGGTTCACACAGCATGCGACTCTGGACGCATCCCAAATCGTCGAAGGTCGAACAACCGTCACGATTACCAAATTTAAGGGACTGAACCTGATATCGCGAGGCAATATCCATCTGCGTGCAGCGGGATATTACAAAGGCCAGAACGAAGTTTTTTTGAGTGCTGTGGAGAACGGCCTCATCTTGACACAATTGAGACCGATTGGATCACCCACGTTCAACTCCCCAACTGTTTCGTTCCCCAAAACGAAGTCCAGCCTTGTTGAGATGATGAATGATTCGTTGCACATCCAAAAAATCACGATTCCCGATGCTGCCTCATTCATCGGGCACGAGACTGAGGCGTACAACCCGCAATGGGATTTCCTCTTCCAGCGTTGCCTTCACAAAGAGGCTCTGACATGTTTTTCGCCTCCAAACGATGCGGACAACACGATGGACACTGACGAGGATTTCGTGACTGGAGAACATCGTGCGCATTGGGCTCGACTGCAAGTGGTGACACGTCACCTCGTCCCAAATCGTAAGCCAGACGCAGCGTTTGATTCGATCCTTGTGATGTTCAGATTCTTGAAGGAGTCAGATGTGCTGCATTCACTTGGTGTCTTCTTCCTCAAAAACTCGATTGAGTCGAAATGTGACATCTCCGACGAGGGTGTCAGACTGATGAAGAAATATTGTTACCTGCTGGCAAGGCTGTACAGATTAAAGCGAGTCCAACTCTTTCCGTCTTTCATCGTCGTCGCAGATTCGAACAAGTGTCCCAACATCAACACCAAAAGGATCCAAAAGCTGGAGTCGTTCATTGCAATGCAGAACATGTGGGTTGCGCAGTTCGAAGCCAAAAGAGAGATCGATGTTGAAGACGTCGAAATTCCTGCAATGGCAGCAAGCACAGCTCCCGTCTTGGCTCGCTTCACCGATCTGGAAGTGAACCGTAATCCGCATGCCGTCCGCTGTTCCTTTTGTGGATCACTCGTCGCTGAGAACTTTCCCAACCATTGTTGTGAAGCGATGTGGTTCAATATTCCCCGGATTCGTGAGAACCTCAAACTGATTGATCTGGTTTATTCAGACGAACGGAAACTTCTGTCAGCTGCCGAACACTTTCGGATCGAACGACGGAATGAACGAAGGCATTCAATCTTCTCGACAACAGTCGTGTTTGAGGAAACCCAACTCAGCGCAAGGAAACCCTCAAAGACGACTCAAAAGAATGACGAAAAGCCGGAACCGAACACAGTCGAGATCTCTGTTGATTTTGTGAAAAATACTTCTGTCATTCAACACAAGAAGGCGAACAGTGGATTGTGGCCACCAATCCCATCTCCTTCTCATCAAACCGATTTTGTTCGGGTCACATGCACGAGTGAAATCCCTGGGACGCCAGATTTCTACCGACAGCCTTTCCCTTCGCTCGAATCAAAAATGGGGGGAACAACAACCACACCAAACGATGCCGTTCATCATCGTGCTTCACCTCAACAGTCGTCACAATCTCCGAATGATCCTTCAAACATCGTCGAAGCACATTGTCTGTGGAGTGACGGTTTCAAACTGAGCTTTGAGAAACGCAGCAAATGTCAGTACAACATCGTCCAGCTTGCAGAACAGCCATACCAATCGTTGGAGTACGATGTGCCAAGTGTGGATATCAGAAACCACAACCACAATGCGCAATTCATGCTTCCTGCTGGCACAAATGCCAATTTGGGATCTGTTGATGTTCACTGCGAGAACCGGACTGATCCTCTCCAAGACAAACGCATCCAATACGAGTCTTTTTGGCAATCGCTGAATCGTCAGAATCCTTCCGCCGGGATGGACGGTACACTTCAGAAAGATGAAAACGAACTGATGAAGAAGATCCACAAATGTGAAGACAAAACCATGAAATCACAACTGACTTGTGTTTTGGCAAAGGGACTCCTTCTGAGATCCCGACTCTCTCTCCAGTCTGGAGATCTCACAACTGCAATGTCATTTCTCGTCAGATCGAAGCAGCACATGGTGCTGAATGACACGACTGAGGTGGAATGTGAACTGATCAAAAGCATCCAAGATTGCGAGAACGAGATCATGAAAACACACCCAACATGTCTTGAAGCGAAAGAACTCCTTCTGAGATCACGACTCTCTCTCCAGTCTGGAGACACTGAAACTGCCATCTTTTTATTTAAACAGACAAAACAACACATGGAGATGAATGACACAGGTGTGCTGGAATCTGAACGGAGACACGCCTGCAGCAGTGGTCCAGAGACGAGCTCTCACAGATTTGACGAACTGGAAAGAGTTGCAGCGAATGCTCGAGACTGCTTCGGAATCAACTGGGAACGATGGATTCGGGAAGGACAGAACCTGCCGATCATCTTGAATCCGTCGTTTCACATTCTCCAACACCATCTCAGACAAGTTCAAGATCACGTGACAGCGTTGGGATCGTGTCTGGAGACGCTTGTTGTGGAAATTCCTGCGAAAGAACCTTCTCGAGACACTCCTGGAAGTGCCAGCACTGACGAGCAACACACGAATGAGGCCGAAAGGAGCATGGTGAACACTATTTTGCAGGCGCTGAAGGAAGGATTGAGTTTACAGTTGCGAATTGCGTGGGAGACCGGCAGTCAGAATCAGGTGACCTATTTTCAGAATGAACTGAAATCAATCCATCGAATCTACGGAGACACGAGTGTTCCGCCCCTCCCCGCCACATTCAAATCTCAAACAGAGCAAATTGAGGAGCTGGACATCGATGTTGTGACAACAGCCATCAGGAACATCCTCGACACCATACGCAATCACTGTAGCACTTGGCGTGCTCTTGTCAGAGAACACCAACACACTCTCAGTTCAACACCTCGACCGCCAGGCAACCTTGAAGGGACGAGAAGGACGAACGAAGTGAGGATGGTGATTGGAGGCAATCCAGCGGCTTCTGATCCTCTTCCACAACACGCGAATGTCCCGCACGAGATTCGAGTGAATGCTCAGCTCCTGTTTGACAGGATTTCAGGGATCATTGCTGCATGCCACTGGAAATTGGAGAAGACGGGCAACAACGAAATGATGAACGATTTGTATGAGATGATCACCGAACTGAATCATTTTGTGACAACGACTTCCGATTGTGATGGAAATGTGGAGACAGTCGCGTCGAGATCATCTGATTTCATGCTGATTGACGAACGGGAGGAAGAGACACCTCTTCTCGGGGGCTTGGAGAACCAGTCATCCACTTCGACGAGAAACCCTTCGGGGCAGAGAAGGCAGAAGGCGAAGGAGACCAACCTGAATTGTGGCCAGACCCCGTCAGCCACTGAAATTGGTGGTAAACCCTTCGGAAAGCAGAAGAGGGGAGACCAAACTGGCATGGGGCTTAACGATGCCCCCTTCAAAGCCGACAAGAGAATGCAGATCTCCAACACGCCAAGCAGAGGGGGAACGTCGACTCCTCACCGCAATCACCGATCTCCCAAGAGGGCAAACCATTCTGAGCAAACATGGAGCAAGAAATGATGGAAGGAAGGAATCGAAAATACATTTCATAAAACCCATTTCAAGAGACATATCTTCATTTTCTGCATCTCTCGTTTGTCTTGAGTCGTATGGAGATCAATTGGGGGCAAATGTCGAGTAGACTGGCCAATCGACCTTGCCAATCTTGATCTCCCGGTTTTGAAAGTCGTGGTGATGGTCACGACAATACCATCGATTCTTCGAAGACAAGACGTTCTCCCAACTTTATGGGACACATTGTATGAGATGATGTATTGTGTTGTGAAGAAGAAAACAAAAGAGAAACTTGGTTCCTATGATGAGATGAGAACAATGAATGAAATGAAGTGGATATTGAACAGAATGTGTTTGATTCGTCCATTCGTGATTGTGCCGCATGAATGGGAGTGAACAGCATCAGTACGTCACATCCAATCTACAGCGCCAGTTCACATTCGTTCCTAAGAACCGCATCATGACTCCTGTGATGGATTTGAGGTCAGAATATTCGAGGTGCTTAATCAGGAAGATGTGGTCCAAGGCATCCTGCCAGCCTTCCTCCAGAAAGTTCGGCACTGTCCCTCGAAGCTTCTTCTGATCTTCGATGTCAACACCATGAAGTTCTGCTCCATCAATGATTATCTGGAAGAAAAACGCACTTGCGAAGAAATCGAAGGTGAGCAAACCAGTCACAAAGCGAGAGAAGAATCCAGTCCTGCTGAGACACTGAGCAATCACGCGCTGATCGCAACAATGGCACACATCGATGAACATTCTCTGGCGTCCCACTCTTTCATATCCGTTGAAGTGGCGGTACTGGATGAAGTGTCTGCCGAGGACATCGGCAGACGGAGCAATCAGTCGCTCGAGCTGTGGCTGGGACAGTCGATGAGTGATGAAACGAGCCTGCGGAAGGCAAAGGATGGCAAAGTTGACGAAAAGAGATTCGAATTTTTTTGATTCATAATTCTTGGCGAATTGGTTCTCGTTGATCATTCGCAGCACAATTCCCACTGTCTCCAAATCGACATCGTCCCATTCGTCCTTGAACGGTCTTGTGTCTGGTCGAATCGAGAGGAGAGAACGGATGGGTGCTCGATCCAAAAACTCAACGAGGAGCGAGAGGAGCGTCTCGAGTGCGTGGAAGTATTGTTCATTCGATCGCCCAGCTTTTCTGAACAATTTGGGTAGATAGACAGAGAGGTGGAAATCTCTGCGAGATACCATTTCATGGTCCCGCTGGGCTGCTCTTAAAAAATTGGGTCGATTGATGCAGCGGAGTTGATTTCTGTGGAACGCGAAGATCCGAAGGATGGTGTCGTCATCCAAAGACGAACTGCTTTCGAGCCGAGCAACAATTCTGTCGACAACATTGAGGATCTCATTGTCGGTGAGAGGACAAACAAGGTCAGAAGTGAGGATGAGTGGAGGCGATGACGACGAGAGGGCAGATGCATCCATTTCCTGTCTCACTTCCTCGCGATAGGGCTTGTTCGAGCTGTTCTTGAAATCATGCAGATACAATTCGCTGAGAAAGTCAAGAATTATGTCATGTTCATGATCATCCAATGCAAACGGATGGAGCGAAAGATGGACGACGTAATCCTTCGTCTGTGTGTAGAATGCCCGACAGAGCTCGTCCAAGTCCCTTCGATGTTCAGTTGTCAATGCTTCCTTGTTTTTGTCTTCACGTTTTCGAATCCAAGTGAGATGATCACTCATCAGTTTGACGAGGTCGGTGTGGAGTCGGGTGAAATCTCCAGTGAAGGGTAGATTGGACAGATCAGCAGCGTTGCTGAAGTTGGGGAACCATCCGTTCCAAACGTGCTTCATCCAAGTCTGATTGTCCGTGTACTTCAAGAACTGGCGGAATGCAGCGAGAATTGTGACAGCATGGTGTGGCTTTGTTGGTGCGAAGAGTGTCCAGAGTGCCTTCAAATCCAATTTCGACGAAGACACCATCGGTTCGTCCACTTTGAGTTGAAATTGGTCATCAGACCAGATGACTGGTTGCGCTTCATGTGAGAGAGACGATACGAAGCACATAAACGCTTTGACTCCCAAATCAGTGAACGTCTTCCCCTCACTCGAGCGAGTAAGAAGACATGTGAATGTCTCCACCAAGGATGGCTCGCTCGTCTGTCTCTCTTCGCCAAAGAGAAGACCGCTGAGTTCTTCTCCTGCCATGGAAATATCCATCCATGAGGCAAGCTCGTCCGTCATGTTCTTTCTCAGCTCATCAAAAAATCGTTGGATGTTTGGAGAGGAGGGAAAAGGGCGACGTTTCATCACGTTTTGTTCGTAGAATTTCTTGTCCAACAGGAGCGAGAGACCGGAGCGAGGATCAGTGGGGCAGACCGGAGTGGCGATGATATTCCGCAAATATGTGCTGAATGATTGGAAAATGGGCTCAATGATTTCGAACGCGAACTGCGCACTGTCTGGGGAGTCGGGGTTGATTTTTTGATGATCAATGATATCTTCTGGTGTGGAAAAGCGGAAAAAATCATCCACTATCGATGTGAGATGGCGGTGAAAGTTGATTGTCGTTTCATTCAATGGGATTTCGTGAGGTTTCAGATGATCGATGAGTTGAGGCAACAACCCTGCTAATGTGACTGCAGCAGAGAATTCACGTGTTGATCGATCTAGACCAACGTCCAAGAAGGAGATAACAACTGTTTGGAGCGTGTCAGATGGAAGAGACAGAAGATTTATCAACGACGACATCAGTTTGGTTTGACAATGTTTCTCATTCGTGAATATGGTTTCGAGAAGCCGTTCGGTGCGTGAATGATACTTGATGTGGAGACTTGCATATTCCAGGAAACGGACAGCATGATTCATTTCAGTTTGTGACAGGCTCATGTCAGAGTTTACTTGGTCGAAGAGAGAGATACACCCTTGCCGCAGGTCATCTGTCGTAATCGAATCCTGCAAGATCACTCTCCAATCCGACGTGATGGAAGTGGGAAGAGTGATCTCTTGAAGGTAAAGAAGGTCTTGTTCTGGCATTGTTCCGACTTTGATTCGTTTTCGTTGCAGTTCACATTGAAGAATCTGTTTTGACAGACGAACGTAGTGTTGATCATTGTCAGTAATTGTGAGAACATCTATTGTATTATGGATCGAAGGCGAAACAAGTGATGTTTTGTTGCATGCGATGGAGTTTGGTATCATTGAATTAACGATGTCATTGTCCAAAGTTGAAGATAGAACAGGGTGTATTCCAGGATTTGTTTGTGTTTTGTTGTGTTTTCTCCCCAATTTATGCTTGGGAGGCATGTTCGACGGATCTGCCCTCATGATCCATCATCACAAGACCCCGCTTGATTATTTGCGATGTTACTACTGTTTTTCATTGCTTTCTTGAAACGAAATTCTGATGATCACTATCGTGAGATGAGAAGAAACAATGAAATGACATGAACAATGAGTGTGATTAGTTGGTTTGTTTTCAACGAAAATGAAAGCGAAGGAGTGGACAGCATCAGTCAGTGTCATACAAATTGAGCAAATCGCCTATATTGGCCCCATGAAACTGCGTCATTTTCTTGAACCAGGCAATTTGAGTATTGTGATATACGTTCAAATCCTTCTTGACTAAGACGAACTCCACAGCATCCTGCCAGCCTTCCTCCAGAAAGAGAGGAATTGTTCTTCGAAGCTTCGTCCTTTCAGCTCTTTCGTTGCCAAAGTCGCTCGCTTGATCGATGAAGACGTCGAGGCCATATTTGAATGGGTTGAAAAGGCTGTAATCCAACACTCCACCGACCATTCGAGAGAAGTACCCAACACTGCTGAGACACCTGGCGATCGCGTGCTGATCACACAATCTGCAGACGTCAATGATCTTTTCGTCTCGATCCTTTCCTCTTTGAAAGGGAAAGTTGTCCTGTCCGAAGAAAGATTTGTTGAGAATGTCGATGGATGGAGTGATCAGTTGTTCGAGCTGGAACTGACGCAGACGAGCCGCGCTGTAGTGAACTTGATGGAGGGCGTGTTCAATAAAATCGAGGAGGTGCTGGGTGAATTGTGACGAGAGACGTTTGAATGTGAGTCTGTTGTCTCTGATCGCTTGCATCACAACACCAACGGTCGCGAGATCCACATCGTCCCACTCATCGAATGTTGGTTGAAGGTCGTGTGGCTTTGGGCAGAGGAGAGAGTTGATTGGATGAAGACTAAAATAGTCGATGGGGAGAGAGAGGAGAGACTGGAATGTGTGGAAGTATTGTTTGGATGTGCGGCCAGCCTTTCTGAACAATTCGGGAAGATACACAGATTTGAGTTGGTTTGTGTGGAACGTGTAGATACGAAGGATGGTGTCGTCATCCAAACACGAGTCGCTTTCGAGCAGACCAACAATTCTGTCGACAACGTTGAGGATCTCGGTGTCGGTGAGAGGACAAACAAGGTCAGAAGTGAGGATGAGTGGAGGAGATGACGATGAGCGGGCAGCCTCATCCATTTCTTTCCTCACTTCATCACGAAGTGATTTTGCCATGGGGTCGTCATCGTCATGAAGGAGCAGCTGTGTGATGAAGGCAACGATGATGCTGTCACCGTATTCAGGTGCGAAGGCAAACGGATGGAGTGAGAGATGGACGATGTAATCTCTTGTCTGTTTGTGGAATGAGCGATGGGTCTTGTTAATTGCTTCTCGAGATCGACGATACGAGTGTTTTCCGTCGAATACGCAGATATCATGGATACGACGATGCATCATTTTGACGAGCTGTGTGTGGAGTGGTTCGAATTCATTTGTGAAGGGCAGCTTCGAAGGATTGATTGCATCGAAGAAGGCAGAGAACCATCCGCTCCAAACGTGCTCCTCAAGAACCCCTTTGTCGAGATGAACACCAAATCGTTCGAATGCTGCGAGAAGGGCAGTCGCGCGGTGTGTCTGTGTGGGGACGAAGGGGGTATAGAGTGCTTTCAAAGGCAGTCTCTTCGATGGAGAGAACCAGCCGTCCCGGCTAAATGATAATAATGTTGTGATGTCCATTTGGATTGAGAATGTTCCATCGAACCAGAACTTCAGCTCGACACGATCCGGACGACGAGACATGAATATCAAATACGCTTCGAGTCCCACATCGGAGATTGGTCTCCCCTCGCTCAGTCGAACAACGATTCTTTCAAATGTCTTCGCCCAGCGGGATTCGTCCGTCCTTTTCAAATCGTCAAAGAGAAGCTCGTGGAGTCTCTCTTTTTCAGCGGTAAGATCCAACAAGGAAGCAAGTTCTTCCGGCATTGTGTTTTTCAGATCGTCAATAAATTGCTGAATGACGGGAGAGGAGGAAGGAGTCGTATGATTCAGGTGCATATCGAACAAGCTCATGTTCCTCAAGAGGGAGAGGCCTGAGTGATAATCAGTGGGAGAAAAGGGAGGGGCCATGAGAGACCGCAAATATGTGCAGAATGGTTGGATGATGGGATCGAGGAGTTCAGATGTGACCGCTAAGGCACGTGATGACGACGGGTCGATTCCGAGGCATTTAATGATGTTCTCTGTCGTGGAAATGGATAAACACATGTCCACGATCGATATAATGTGGCGGTGGAAGTCGATAGTTGTTCCATTTAGAGGTATTTCTTGTGGTTTAAGATGTTCGAAGAGCTGAGGCAGCAAACCTGTCACAACCACTGCGATGGTGCATTTATTTGATGAATGCCTTATAAAAGCATCGAAGAAGGAGAGAGCAACAGTTCGGAATGTATCAGATGGATGGCAAATGAGTTTGATGAGAGTGGACGTCAGTTTGGTTTGGCAGTTTGCCTCTTGGGGAAATATAGTTTCGAGGAGTTTGTTGTCGGGGTTTCCACGATATTTTATGTGGAGGGTTGCGTATTGCAGGAAACGGGAAGCGTGATTAACTTCAATTTGCGTGAATGTCTGATGAGAGTTAACTTGGTCAAAGAGCGAGATGCAGCCTTGTTTGATGTCAACTGTCGTGATCGAATCCTGCAGGACCAATCTCCAGTCTGATGTGGAGGAGGTGGGAATATTGATCTCAGTACTCACCAGATGTGCAAGTTCTGACATCGATGCAACATTCATCCGCTTTCGTTTCAGTTCATATTGAAGAATTTGTTTGGAAATTCGGATATAGTGACAATCATTGGCGATAATCGTGAGTACTTCAGTTTCGGATGGGATTGAAGGCGAAACAAGTGATATTTTGTTGTCGTCTTTGATGGAGTTTGGTATCATTGAATTAACGATGTGATTGTCCAAAGTTGAAGATAGAACAGGGTGTATTCCAGGATTTGGTTGAGATTTGTTGTGTTTTCTCCCCAATTTATGCTTGGGAGGCATGTTCGACGGATCTGCCCTCACAATCCATCATCACAAGGCATCACTTGAGTATTCTCGATATTACTCCTGTTTTTCATTGATTTCTTGAAAGAAAATGCTGATTATTTTCTCATTTTCACTCTGGATTCTTTCGGTTCAAGAAAGCGACTTCGTGTTTCTTGTGATCTTGTTTACAGAACATCACACACGCTCCGGTTGTTATCCGGCTTGTTTCTTGAGGTTTTTATCCAATCAAGAGTCTCCCGGATAGAACAGTTCAATTCAGATCGAAGAGTCAGATTACACAATCAATGAAGAACGATGTCACTCTTGTCCTTTCTTCCTCTCCACACTCCATCCTTCCGATGTGGTGTTTTTTCGTTTTCATCGCTAGACAATACTGATATACGAGCTTTTGATCACTCAATCATATCAGAAATGAGAAATCAAGATCCATCTTCACTCCCTGATTTCTCGCTTTCTCTCGAGACCATTCCTCCAGCTCGATGTGAATATCCCTCCGACTTTAGTCCTTAAACTGGAATTCACATCTTTCCGACAGATTCCTACATCTCCTGTCTTTTGTCTCGACTGTGGAGAGAAAGCTCCTTCAGACTCAAACATCACTCCATAACAACTCGACTCTGTCGAAGGTTGCTGTCGAACAACTACCACAGCACATCCTGTGTGGGCAGGCAGCATGCTGGCCATCAGGTTGGGAAAGGCGATTGATGTGTGGATGGTGCTCTGAGACGATGAATGAATCATCAAGAGAATACCATTTGAGAGAACAACCACCAAACAATCACACAAACACAAACTGCCAGGAATCGTCACGATCGACGATTTTCAGAAAAGAGCAGGGTGAGAGTGGGCACGAAGGAGAAAGATAGTGCGGCGACGATCGAGGGAGACTGGCGAGAGAGAATCCCAATCGTTCCAGCAAACGAAACCATCTGGTGACGCCAGAGCCGACAAAGATCACACACAAACAGTGTTTGTGATCCAAAAGAAGTCAGAAACAGTTCGAAACGTTCGCTGGTTCGTGCATGTTTATATTCCTGTTCTTAAACGTTCGTGCCCTGCAGGTTCTTCCATGTGATCGAGTATTCAACAATATTTCCTCCGACGAATGAGTGTGTGTCGTTTTGCAGCTTTTCCGCAATCACATCTTCGATGCCCTCCATTCTCAACATTCGATCCACTGTCTTCCCCATCTGTCGCCCTTCTCCCCTTGTTATGTTCCATTTCCGTGGTGCATCGATCATGAGATCCAGAAAGGTCCAGAGTGAGCTCTCTGTTTCGATGAATGAGAGACAACTTGGGATCGCGAGAAAGACTGGCATTGTCAGAACTAAGTCCATTGTCGGCTGATAATATGAACATATTTGATGGAGAAGGGAGAGGAGATCTATAAAACGCCTTGATTGCTCTCCAACGATGATCGAATTGCGGTTTGCGCACAAATGGCAAATATACTTCTCTGAAGGTACGAGAACTTGCTTCAGAACCGTCTCGTGAACAGCTTGTTGTTTGCGACTATCTTCAATTGCGAGTTTCTTGAGACCATTCCGAGTTGAGAGCCAAAAACAAGGGGTGATGATATTCAAGAGGCAGATGTGGATTTCGACTGAGGATTGAGAGGGGTGATAAGTTGAGGGATCAGAGCAGCTTTGAAGAGGGCAAGGTGGTTTTTTGGGGAAGAGAAAATGATCAGAGTTCTGAGCATCTTCACTGCAGCAGTGGTGATTGCCTGGCCACTGTCTTCATCCATCCCAACTGTCGAAGACTCATTCCAAGCAAGCTGTTCAAGATGATCAAGCGAGAGGAAAACAAGATGGTATCGATCATCTCTTGTTTGACGGTTTAGCTGCCCTGCGTCTGAAGTCCCTTCAATGGCATCCTTCCTCATCTGTCGAAGAACGATCTTCACCGATTCGCATCGTCATCCATCCTTCATGTCCCGTTCTCGCAATCTCTCGTCCACAGTCGACACACAGTTTCTGTCTTCGTGTGCGGCTTCAGAGCCAAATAGTCGAATGAGAGCATTCAAACGCTGACAGGCGAATGTTGACCGATTCTGAGATGCAATCGCATGATTGGCACGAAAACACAAAATCCCACCAATCGTCACAACGGATCGATTGATCGACGTATTGTCGTTGATAAAGGAGTTGGGCAAGTGGCCACATGTCCATCAACTTCGGTCAGCTAGCGTTAAACAGAACATTACCACTGATGAAAGACCAGGTAACTTGAAGAGTGGTGAGTTGTGTCACGCATTGTTCGGATTCCTTGCTTTCAAACTGCAGCTCGATCGTGGCGTCGATGTTCTCCACTCTCAGTGAGTGACACATCGTGTTCATTCCTTGTCAGATATCCATTTCGATCGAAGAGTCGAACCTCGCGCGAGAACGCAGGAGAGTGAGGAGGGATTGAATCGTCGAGTTCAGTCGGACTGTTCTGTCTCCATCGCACGAAGGGAGAGAATTCGGAAGAATCAGAGCGAGCAAGATCAAACCGGAGGGGGAGCACGTTCTGGAACGTTCGTGCCCTGCAGGTTGTTCGATGTGATCGAATAGGCAACAAGCCATCCACCTGAGACAGTCTTGAGGTCGGGTTGCAGCTTTTCCTCCATCACATCATCGATGCCCTCCATTCTCAACATTCGATGTACTGTCTTCCCCAACTGTCGCACTTCTCCCCGTGTTCTGTTCCATTCCCACCTGGCAAGGTTCATTGTGTGCAGAAAAACCCAGATTGAGATATCAAATTCGAAGAATGTGAGACAACTTGGAATCGTGAGAATGAGTGGCATTCTCAAGATGCAATCCATTGTCGGTTGATAGAAAGGCGATATTTGGAGGAGTCTCGCAAGGACTGCCATGAAGTAATTGGATTGGTCCCCGTCGATGATCGAATATCGGTTCACGCACAAATGGCAAATATACTTCTCCGAAGGAACGAGAACTTGCTGAAGAATAGTCTCGTAAACAGCTTGTACTTCATTGTTATCTTTAATTGTGAGTGAGGAGAGACCATACTGAGTTGCGAGCCAGATTGATTTGTTGATGATACGACTGAAATTAATGTGGATATCGACTGTTTCTGCAAAAGAAAGAAACAATGGATGGAGAGTGATGACGATTTGAGCGATCAGATCAGCTTGAAGGATGATAAGAAGGCGGTTAGAGGAGCACCATTCCAACAGAGTCTTCAACATCTCCATTGCAGCTGTGGTGATGGCCTGACTGCCTGATGAAATGAGTACCATCATGGGCTGGATGAAGTCTGTCAAATATTCATCAGAACTCGAGGCAATGTTACTGAAAAAAGAATCTGCAGTGTATCGAACAGTGGAAATCAAATATTTCAGAAATTTCACGGCTTTAACTTCCAGAGAGTCATCAAGAGCAGGATGTAACTTCAAAGTGGCAACGAGAGATCGAAAGACAACTGCTTTTTCGTGGTCAGATTCATGTCGATCTTCGCTCCAATTCAGGAACGGTGAGCAATCCATTGAGAGTGGCAATTGAGGGAAGGACAAATCAGAACGCATTGGACTTGATAATACTCCTGTTTTAAGGTCAATCTCGGTCATTCTGGTTGATTTTGTGAAAAACGCTCGTTATGGGTCAGAACAAAAAGAAAAAAAGAAGTTGAGGTGAACTAGACATCCAAGAGGAATATCAATACATCACATCATGATGAGTGAGACGCTCAATAAATGAAGAGGAAACATGCGAATGAGATGAGAAGACTGAGCACACAAACAAGTCGAACAAAGACGAAGGAACCACAAGAAGACTCAGAAACGTTGGAGAGTGATGGTGACGAGAGGAGCGTGTGTTGAGCACTGGAGGAAGCAGCGAAGAGAAATGAACATCTCATATGAACTGAACTCACGCTCCTTCGTGCACAAGCTCTCGTTGTCTGTCCTCCCCAACACACAGAGCACGACACTCTTCTCGTGTCCTCTTTCTGTCTAGCATCCCCGCACAGCTGTCGAGATTGATGAAAGGGCAATCGGGGTTTGTTCCATTGTCCTTGCACTTCGAGCACACTCTTCGTCACACACACGATTGAGCATCAGCTTCGATCAACGAGAGGCAACTTAATATCTGGGTCAGAATTTTTGACATCATAGAAAAGTTCGAGCCCCCATCGAAACCGATCGTCGCCTTTCTTTTTTTTCAATATTTTCCAATCTCTCTCCAATAACTCTTTCACACCTCAAACAACTGAATGCGAGTGTTTTTTTAAAAATCTTCCCACCAGAAGCCTTTTCGGCTGGATGATTCAGAAAAATATGGGTTGATCGTCATTTGATGGGCAATTTCCTTTCAACCATCTTCCTCTCTACACTGGATATGGTATACAGGGTGAATGTCTGCTTTACCACCATATTACATCTTCTCTCAATCTCTCTCCTCTGTTCTCTCTCTCTTCGCACAACATTGAAGCATGGATGTATGAATTCAGTTTTATTCACTAAGTGATATTGCTTTGGTTGGTTTTCGAAAGAAAGTGTAAATTGTGAGTTGAAAACAACAATATGCATGAAAGACTCAATTAAGATGGAAAGTGTTGATGTGAGAATGAGTGGAGGGAGGAGAAGGCTCGAGGAGAGGAGTTTGGACGTCGCAGAAGGAAAAAGGGGGTCTATCGAAGCGCGGTAAGGAGAAGAAGAGAGGAGTTGGAGGTGATGTGGAGAAGCGAAGAGAGATTGGAGGACGAGGGTGGCGAGTGGAGGAGAAGTGAGGTGACTGGAGGTGAGTGGAGGACGAGTGGAGGCGAGTGGAAGAGAAGGGAGGTGAGTGGAGGTGAGTGGAGGCAAGTGGAGGAGAAGTGAGGTGACTGGAGGTGAGTGGAGGCGAGTGGAGGAGAAGTGAGGTGACTGGAGGTGAGTGGAGGACGAGTGGAGGCGAGTGGAAGAGAAGGGAGGTGAGTGGAGGTGAGTGGAGGCAAGTGGAGGAGAAGTGAGGTGACTGGAGGTGAGTGGAGGACGAGTGGAGGCGAGTGGAAGAGAAGGGAGGTGAGTGGAGGGCGAGGGAGGCGAGTGGAGGACGAGGGAGGCGAGTGAAAGAGAAGGGAGGTGAGTGGAGGTGAGTGGAGGGTGGAGGAGAAGTGAGGTGACTGGAGGTGAGTGGAGGACGAGTGGAGGCGAGTGGAAGAGAAGGGAGGTGAGTGGAGGTGAGTGGAGGCGAGTGGAGGAGAAGTGAGGTGACTGGAGGTGAGTGGAGGACGAGTGGAGGCGAGTGGAAGA
>JARBJD010000276.1:0-99588 GCA_033064195.1 Blattamonas nauphoetae | reverse complement strand
GGAGGTTTGGTGGTGATGCTGAGGGGTGGGGTGGAGATGGGGGTTTGCTGAGTAGGTGGGAGAGTGGAGATGAGTGCTAGATTGGTGAGTGGAGGAGGGAGCTAAGTGTTGAGTTGGTGCTAGGAGGAATGTACTCTATCGCTGTCGAGACCTGGAAGATTAGGAAGTCACTAAGAAGGATTGGGACATATCGTTTTTCCTTCCACTTCTGAAGTGTACTTGATGCTATGATCCAAAGTCTCGTGGAGAAATTGAGTGAAAGACTGACAACCTGCAAGATGAGAAGACAAGAAAGAGAATGATTGTTGATGAAAGAGAAGAAATGTGAAAAATAAACAGGAATTGTCTAAAATAGAAATCAATAATGAAAAATAAGTGTTTCAGTGTTGTCCTCACTCATTCCAAGTCCTGCTGTGAACCTAGTACCGGACACAGGGCCATTGATGGTACTAGGCTAGCCCTGTTCGGCCAAAAGGCCTGGCAGGATAAGCCAGGTATGGAATGAGCGAGGTGGTATTGATTTTAATAGTTATCAAAGGGTGAGGTGAAAAATGAATCAGAATGAAAAAGTATTGGAGAGCTTGGAGGAGAAAGAAGAATAGGAGAATTAGGAGAACAATGATTAACAGTTGAATGAGGAGAGCAATGATGAAAAGAAGAATTCGAGAAAGAAGGAATATGTGGAGAATTGGGAGAAGAATGAAGAGAAGAAGAATTTGGGAAAGAATCAATAATATGAGAAATAGGAGAAGTATCAATAATATCAGAAGTAGGAGAAGATGAAACTGAAGTTGTGAGAAAAGTATAACGAAAAGAAGTAATAGACTGAAGACCCGAACTCACCTCCTTCTCATCCCGCCTCTCCACTTCCTCCTTCTCATTCACCTTCCTCTCCCTCTTGTCCACTCCCCTCTTCTCATGATAACGTAAGAGAAAAGAAAAGGAAGAAGGGTCTACACAAACTGGGGCTCCGGTCAAGGACGAATCTACACTTAGAAAACCAAGGTATTCTTTGAGACCGGTGATGATGACCCTAAAAAAAGAGTGACTGTCTGGGAAGACAGTATGACTAAAGTTGAAAGAAAAGTGAACTATCAAAAAAGTGACACACCTGTGGAAGGAATGAACAGTATTCTGTTCATTCCCGTTCAATTGAGTGAGATGCGAAGTGAAAAAAGCAATAAGGTCATCCGAGGAGCGGATTGGTTCAGTGAGGTGATTGGAAACAAAATTTGAGAGTACTCCGAATTCGGAGTCGCAGCAGTTTTTCCCATGCTGCTCCGCAAAGAAACAATAAGAAACTTTCTTCCCTAAAAACAGGGGGTTTTCAGAAGAAAGGAAGTAACCAAGAACATACTGGTTCCTAAAATGAGGACCAGTATCAGAAAAAACTGTGATATGAGTTTTGGAACTATATGAATCAAGAGCCAATAAATCAGAGATACATTCCTGAACAAAACGGTGGTCGTGTGAAAGAACAGGGGAAATAAAGTTGTGAAATGATTTGGTGATAACAGAATTCTGTGAGGTGAAACAAGTGATACATAAATGAGAAACTTGTGTCTGAGAATAAAAATCGTGTCCGATTTGGTCGTTTGCAAGAGGCAAACGCCAATTTTCTTTAAAATCCATCACGATAACTAAAGAGTTATCGTCGATGTGTGAAGTGCAGTAATTGTAATAATTTCTTTGTTTTTCTGCTATTTTTTTGTGATTTTCTATTGTTTTTAGTGGGTACCTCAATTTTCAGGGGAAAAACTCGAGCTCAGGGGAAAAACTCGAGCTCAGGGGAAAAACTCGATCACAGGGGAAGATCTCAATCACAGGGGAGAATCTCAATCACAGGGGAAAATCTCAATCACAGGGGAAAATCTCGGGCCACAGGGGAAGAATCTCAAGGACAAGGGGATTGAAGGTGGATCAAATTTTGAACATGTGTGGATTAGGGAGTTAGAACGCGGGACTTTCAACCCTCGGTCCCGGGATCGAGGTTGGTCATCGGCACTTTTTCTCGTTTTTGAAACATTTTTGTCAACGATCACAGATTCTCTCTCTTTTCAATCCGATTTTTTGTTTAAACTTTTCAGAAAGGCTCTGCGATGAACAGAATGGTGCTGATGAGCGGGCAATCACGATCCTGCTTTTTTTCTCAAATTCAGACATTATTCTCCAAAATAACTTACCATACAACATAATAATGACATGTTTGATGCTTCTTCTTCATCTTTTCTCATTGTCCATTCACCCATTCTCAAAACTTTCGCATTCGTTTTCCCACTCTCGATCTGTTGTGAACCAACGAAAGAACTTTCTCATCTCTCTCATTTTCTCGATCACACACATCCCGATCTCTTTTCGCCGAAATGTATATATCTGTTGGGTGGTTCTCGTCCTGTATGAACTCTTTTTTCATGTCCATACCCTGTTGTTCTCTTCCGTCCAAATCTCAAGTATTTGATCCACTTCCACCCTTCATCATCTAATCTTCTTTTGCTTTATGTGTGTCGTGCCAGAGCAGGACGAATGCATTGACGCTTTCAGGCTGATCGGTTGCATGCAGAGATCTCTTCAAGATTGGAGAAGTTCATTTTGAAATGCTGACCTACCCATCATCATGTATGTTTGACAGTTTATACTTCATTATTTGAAGCTGATTTGCATGTCGAATGCAGCTACGTCACAGACACAATCCGACTTTAATAACATGTGAAATGAACACTGAAAAAGCCAGTACCAACCTTCGACAACAATCCTGAAAAGTGAATTGTATGCTTCTCGTTGCTAATGTCTGCCAGATCAAGAACCGGCCAGTCGTCGCAGATCTCCTCAGAGTGATGTTCAATGCTTTAATTCACACCTTCTGTGAAAGAATCTGAAAGACCACCGCCAAAATTCTCTGAGTTGCTCCCGGAAAAGGCAACCACAAAGGTTGAGGAGGAAATTCCAGCAGAAGGTGGTGATTTGAGAGAGGGAGCGACTGTGGAGTGAATGCGGTGAGGAGGGCGAGCTGCAGAAGGAATATCAACACCAGTCCAAACCTTCAACACTCTGAGATCGATGACAGCACTGGAGAATGTGGAGCTGCCGACTGACGCACTACCCGTTGATGCTGTCCTGCGGCGAGCAGCAGCGAGTGTATATACACTGTTTGACTTTCCCACCCTCTCTCTCTTTCACACCTTCCGGTTTCTTTTCCTTTTCATTCACCTCTTCCCCTTCTCTTCACTCCTCTCAGCACCATCGCACGAGCATTGGCCAACAGCCCCGGTCTGCTTCTGCTGGACGAGCCGACAAGCGACCTGGTTGCGTATACATCGTGGTATGTGTTTGTGCGGGACGTGATGGTGGCATCCGAGAAGAGGATGAAAGAGGAGGACATAAGGAATACGCTTCTGATGAAAAAGGCGCTGGCCGGTTTGCACAGTGTGAAGACATGGAAGAAGAAGGACGGACAAGCGGGAGGGATGTTGGGGGAGGAGGGCAAGGGGAGGGAGGGGAGCGTATGCACAGTGATTGGATGATTCCAGTGTGCTCTTCTGTGCACGAACCGTGGGACAACGATCATGTTGCGTTCTGCAGTTGGGAGGACGAGGAAGGGATGGCGTGTGTGTTTGAGATTATGGTGGAAGAGCAGGGCGACACAAAGACTCTCTTTCGCCAATTTTCACTCAACGCGAATCCATTCTCGAACCAGCGGATGGGAACGATTCGGATTGATATACAGGAGAGAGTGGGAGAGATGCTCAGATGAAGTGAAGAGGAGCGGAAAAGAGAGGATACAGTCCAGATTTTGGTGGAAGCACGAACACAGACACTTTATTCTCCTCCTCATTCGTCTTCCACATCGAACGTCCAATCAGTCCTCAGCCTCCAACAGACGCCATCCACATCATCAAAGCCACAGTTCATCTCGCAAACTTGCATCTCGGCTGTCCTGCTCAACTCTTCGCCTCTCACCGACTTGGCTAGCATTGTTGCCGAAGTCGATGTCAACGAAGTGTTCATGCTTCACAAGACGAACATGCTGGAAGAGATCGGAGCAGAGAACGAGCTGATGGAGAGGTCGTGTGCCGGAATGATGGACTGGATTGGGATGGGCGGGCTGCCAGATGTGGACGAGGAAGAAGAAGAGAGGCGGAAGGAGACAGAGGCGAAGGAAGAGGAGGAGCGGCTGAGAGAGGAGAGGAAGGAGCAAGAATTGAACAAAGTGGCAGAGGAGACAAACGAACAGGAGAAAAGAGCGAAAGAGGCACAACCCCCAACTTCGGACGAACACCCATCTCACATCCCACTCCACTACCGTCTGTGTCGCCGCCCGTCCTCCATCATTCCTCTCTCCCCTCCACACGGCCCTTCTCCACCTTACCCCCTCCACATCCTACCTCGTCCAATACAGCTCGTACTTGTCTCCCTCCCGCCCCATCTCAACCAACTCCCTCGCTCCATCAGCGCTGGGGTAATGAGGAGTTACTGATGATCCGAAGCGATGTGCAGGCCACACACAACGAGGATAACAGAGACGAGCTGGATCAATACAGCTACAGTCTGCTCGGAGACTATGAGTGATGTGTGGGAGGGTGTGTGGGGAACAAGGAGAAGCGGAAAGAGCTGGACGAGCTTTGGGGAGTGATCCGACAAGCGAAGAAGATCACGATTCGTCTCTGATCGCATTGGTCACTCTTCCCGACCAAACACTCAACATTCACATCAATACATGAAAAGACAAAGAGGAATCTGAAAGCGATGGAAGAAGGAGATGCACAGAGCAGTGTCGCAACAGGCCAGTCGGAAGTGGCTGTGTCAGTGGAGCAGGCGAAGAAGGCACGTGAGGAGCTGGAGAAGTAGATTGAGTCGACAATGTCTCTTCCATGTGCGATGATCTGAAAGATGATTGATCGAGAGTGGGAAAACGAATGCGAAAGTTTTGAGAATGGGTGAATGGACAATGAGAAAAGATGAAGAAGAAGCATCAAACATGTCATTATTATGTTGTATGGTAAGTTATTTTGGAGAATAATGTCTGAATTTGAGAAAAAAAGCAGGATCGTGATTGCCCGCTCATCAGCACCATTCTGTTCATCGCAGAGCCTTTCTGAAAAGTTTAAACAAAAAATCGGATTGAAAAGAGAGAGAATCTGTGATCGTTGACAAAAATGTTTCAAAAACGAGAAAAAGTGCCGATGACCAACCTCGATCCCGGGACCGAGGGTTGAAAGTCCCGCGTTCTAACTCCCTAATCCACACATGTTCAAAATTTGATCCACCTTCAATCCCCTTGTCCTTGAGATTCTTCCCCTGTGGCCCGAGATTTTCCCCTGTGATTGAGATTTTCCCCTGTGATTGAGATTCTCCCCTGTGATTGAGATCTTCCCCTGTGATCGAGTTTTTCCCCTGAGCTCGAGTTTTTCCCCTGAGCTCGAGTTTTTCCCCTGAAAATTGAGACACCCGTTTTTAGTTCATTTTCTTCTTTTTGTGTGAGTTTTTTGCCAATGGCTTTTAATGTTTCTTGTTTTTTTTGTAGGTATTTCCCTCGCTCACAAATTGAGCAAAGGTCTGTTCTTTTTTTGGGTTTTTGTAGAAATGTTTTTGTTTTGTTGCAAAATGAAGAATAGGACATTGTTGTTTTTCTGGTTTCGATGAGTTTTTTATGAAGGTCCTTTTTTGTGGTTAGGAGGAGCCTTGGTTCGACATTGTGTGAGGTTCGGGCTTGATTTTGTGATGGAGGAGGGATTTGTTGTGTTGACGATGAAGGACGAGGCACTCGTGGAGTATTGAGGAAATTAACGTCGTCTTCGTCGAGTGACTCGAGAACTGATGGTTCTATTTGAGAGAGATTGAAATAATGAGAATGAAGAGACTATACTGGTTTTCTTATGCTTTTTAATGCGTTTTGATTGGGATTCGCAGCTGGGAGATGTATTGTCCATGATGGCTTTCATCAGGACTTCATCTTCCTCTATGTTAATTTTCTGTTGGTGATTATGGAAAAGAAAACGAAAATCAAACCTGTTTCGAGGCTGGTCTTTTGCGGGTTGGAGCTCTGGGTTTTCCATTGATAGTGTCGAAGCGGGAGTGTGCGTAATAGAAGCCTCCCTCTTCGACACGGAAGCCAAAGGTTTGTGTTTCGTGGAGATTACACACCTGAGAAACACACTGCATCAACCTAACCTTGTCATCATTATTCCTCATTTCGTTGTACAAATGAGATAATGATGACAATAATGAAGTGAATTTTGCTAATAGTAGTGTCAATAAAGCACGCCATGTCAATAATTCACGATCTTTGAGGAAATGACAGGTGAGGACATTCTAAGGACAGGGCTGGGCTGTTTCGAGATATAGAGGTCAAAGATCTGAGGAGAAGGTGCCTTTTTATGTACAAAGGGCTGATCAGAACGAATTATGTCCATTTCTCCTTTAATTATAAATTCTATGAGTTGTTTTTGATAATAATAACATAAAACAGGAATTGAAAGAAAATTTGAGATGTTTAGAGAATGGATCGAACAAGCGATGAAATGGGATTGATCGTCATTCACCTCTCCCGTGTTTGATTCAGCTAACATTGAGCTCTCATCCTTCTCATTCCTTTTTCGCTCTTCCGTCTTCTCTCTTCGTTTTACAGTGTCTTCTTGGCTGCCTAGTCTTCTTTCTTCTCTATTTTGTCCAATTGAATCATGTCCTTCTGGTGTCGGTGGGAGGGATTGGCTTCTTCCCGCCCAAGGTTGCGCGCTTCATTTTCTTCTTTGCCTCCTTCACTCGCTCAGACAAGAATTGTACCACATCTAACTCCTCTCTCCCCTTCACTTGTGGGTCGTCTGTGGTGTCCTTCCGGTCAGCCATAGCGGAGTGTCTGTTCTGGTCGAAGGAGTAGCACGTTCGGAAGATCTTTGTGTGCTGGCCAGCGTTGGACACAGCGGCATTCAGATCGAGGAAGATCTGACGTTGCACGGCGTCGTCCTAAACAGCTGAAAAGGAAGAGAGGGGAGGAAAATGATAGAAAGGGGAGGGGATGAAGAGAAAGGATGGGAGAGAGAGGAGAAGAAAGGAAGGAAATGAACAAACTGTTGCTCTCGTCGCTCATGATGATTGACTTCGAGATATGTCCGTTCGCCACTTGTTCCATCAGATCCGCATTCACATACAACAACCTCGCCTCTTTCCTCTTCCTCGCCGCCTTCGTCTGTGTGTCGTCCTCTCCGATATTCTTCCTCTTCCACTGTGCCACCTTGTTGAGATGGAACAGCGATTCCGAACACGAGTCTAGGACACAAATGAGAAGAGAAGAAGGCAGACCTTATCCTATCAGCTCGGCGAGGTGTCCTGATTCTTTGGCTTCGATGACGAGACAGTCGAGTGTCTTCTCGTCAACAATCAGACGGCATTTAACATGGTCGGATTGACTGTATTTGCAGACTGGAGGAGAGAAATGGACGGAAGATAAAGAGATAGTGAAGACTAAGATGACAAGATAAGCGTGCAAGAGAAAGAGATGAATGTAGTTGATGAGAGAGTGGTGGACAGACTGTGGATGGACTTCTCGTTGAGTCCTGCTCGGAAGCCGTACCAGATCTGCGGCGAATCTCTGATTTGATTGGCGATGGTGGTTGTGAGTGTTGGGCGGAAAGCCTCGGCCAGCGTAAGATCCCTCAGTTCTGCATACAAACAAGAAAATGACAGAACAATAATGAACACCTTCGAGGTCGAGATCATTGACGAGAACGCCTAATCCAAGCAATCCTTCTTGATCTTCTGTAGCTGCGACAAGAGCTTGGTCGCGTTGGACGTGATGAGAGGACGAGAGGAGCGCATACAGTCGGTTCAGATGGTGAAGAAATCGGAGGTCTGCTTTGGGATGTGATCGAAGTTGGAGGGGAGGTTGAGAAGGTGCCGTTGGATGGGAACGGGAAGCGAGGTGGGACAGAACAGTGCGAGTAAAAGAAGAGATGGGATGATTGTTTGTGATGTGACATATGAAGAGCAGAGGTGGGAGAGTGCATTGTGCGATTGGTCTGTGTGATTTGGAGATGATGATGTCTTCACCCTGAACGAAACGAGAGAAGATACGAACAACGAAATGAATGCAATCAAGGTGAAGAAAGTAATCAGAACAAATCAGAAAGACAAATCAAGAGACAACAAACGGAGCGTGATCCGAGATGATAGCGAGGACGAAAGCGAGCGAGTAGTGAAGAAGCGTCCACAACTAGCTGCATCTTGACTACTCGCTCCCTTCTCGATCGTCGTGTTGGAATAGAAGATCAGGAAGTAGAGAAGTGAGATGTGTCGATCAGGTACATACTCCTCGTCTTGTCCAGATCTTCGCCAGAGAAGACATAGTCGTGCAGTTGAGACACAAGATTGACTGATGTGAGCTGCCAGCTGATTGGAATGATCAGCTACACGATGTTCTCGTTCTGTGTGTCTGCCGACGGGTGTCCTGTCCCGTTCTGTCTCTCTCGCACAACACCGACCAGCGCAGACAACTGCACTCGTGTTTTGATCGAAATGTCGCGACATGGTTGGGGATGCACGGAGAGGGCACTTCGCGATGTGACGGTGGTTGCATTGGAGCTTGCGATGAGTGAATTTTGGGCAGGACCGATACTTTTGTCTCTTTTGATGTGCCCGCGTCGTTCTATGTCATCTCCATTCCGGGTTTCCACTCGTCCCAGCCGTGTCTTCGGCGAGAACGGCGAATGCGTGCTGATTCTGAAGGGAGTGACAGAAGAGACGCTCCTCCTGCTCTGCCTCCTTCCTCTCTCGCCCTGTCTTCTCTTGGTGCACCTTCTCAGTCGTCGTCTTCACATGTCGTCCATGCAGCATCGACTTCAACTACCTCCCAGCACAAACTCAAACACATTCCCTTCCACTCGTTCAATCATTCGCTTGAACACATAGTTCGCAAATCTGTCTGAGATCAGTCCCGCCAGCTGCGGCTTGTTCATCATTCCGAGCAAGTACTAGCGCGAGTTCTTCTCCATCAGCATCTGTATGTTCCACGCGTGGCTCGGCGGGTTGAATAGAGGCATGAATGATCCTGGTGTGAGTGAAGGAGAGGAGGCTATCAAACATTCGCTGCACAACGCAGTTCCCAAACGCATCCGACGCCAGAAACACCGCACACGACATCAGAGGCGTCAGAAGCCTCACTTTCTGATGTTCCGGGCAGATCTCGAACAACACTGTCTCCATCGGCTTGATTGTCGTGTCGCCGATCAGCGGGTTTGACGAGTCTGCCATGTCTGATCTTGTCGTTGTTGGGTAGGATGGGAAACGCGACGAAGAAGGGTGTCGATGATCCAGTTTCGCTCTTCGTTGGTTGATATCTTGGCAGGTAGTTGTTTTGACGCCACTGTTCCTTCGTGTTGGATCTGAGGTTCGTCCGGTGTGAATAACGTTGGTGATGTCTGTGATTGTTATGGTTGATGTCACACTTTCAGTCTATCGAAATCTGTTCGGACGATGACTGCCGCGTCGTTGCTTCCATCTGAACCCTCTTTGGCGAAGGTGTGTTCTCGATGATGAGCTTCAGACGGCGATTTCGACTTTCGATACAGTTCGTGATCAAGCTTCACGATCAAGGCATGCGGTGACCCTTGGTGTTGGGATCCTCCAGTTCATCTTTATCCTTCGCTTTCGTGGGATTCCTTCTTGTGGCCTGTGCCTTTCGTTGTCGACGAAGATGATGGTTGGCGAGACAATGGGCTCTTGGTGGCAGATTGAGCCCTCTCGTTCTGAAGGAGGCTCGCGATGCGCAGTGGCGCGTCGAAGACAAGAAGAAGCAGCGCAGACGGTGTATAGAACGGGAATTCAACTGAAACTTGTGTATGTGCAGTATGAGGTCAGCCGCGTCCGGGGCGACCTGAAAGTGGTTGCAGACCCTCCGACAGGAGAGATCTCAGCCCCTTTCGTCTAACAGGAGCGACAGACAGACAGAAACGGCGACAGGGCTGCCGAGGTCAGAGTGAGTGTGTCGTCATGGTCAACGGTTCGATCGCATGATTCAACAACACACTCCGCACAGCCATCCGCATTCGGGACCAAGCGAGATGATCCGAACCGTGGCGCTCCCACACTCGACACGTGAAGGGTCCGGAGCAAGGGTAACTCACAGTAGATGAGCGAGGATCCCTTCGGAGAGATGGGTGCCGATCACCCTCGAACGGTGAAGTCGAGAGACGATGTATCGGCCATTAAGTTGATGACGAGAGGCGTTGTGGAGAACAAGGTGGAGCAATCGAGGGTGAAAACGTCGACTGAAGTGAACGATCCTGTCGAATCGACGATGTGGTTTGTGCGTTTGTGAAAGTCGAAGGGACGATTAGGACATCCTGGTTGACAAGGAAAGATCCGATTCGTTCACACACACACCCCATTTCCACTGCAATCGATGCTTAGCTGCCCTGAACATCCACAGTTGTTTGGGCGATGCTGCAGACATCTGAGAAAGAATTTAGTTTGATTTTGGATTGATTATGAGCATGTGGAGGGGTTGAGCATGTGGAGACCGCTTCGCAGTTCGCGATGAGATTGTCATCCTGTCGGCTGTCATCGCACTAAGGTTCTACAGAGCGGTGGGCAAAGAGGTGAGTTCCATGGTGATTGTCCTCACTGATCGCGTGAACGTCGTGAATTTCACATTTATGGTCATTCCGTGAAGATCGACCTTCAGATCTTTGACGAGACGACATTGTTCTGCTTCTGATGAGATGATTGCGTAATGACCGGTTGGAATGACTACTTTTCGAAAACTCTCCTTTGTGAGCTCCGCGCAGATCAGAGAACCCGATTAACAAGTCACAGTGATTGATTGTGATTGCGTGACAATGCCGGTATTTCTGCAGTGCGAGGAAAAATGGACGAATTGATCATCAAGTTCTTGGAAATAAAGTGGATTTGTGGAATAAGATCGAGTATAGATGGTCCAATTAATTGTGCGGCCGGACTTGCAGGATGGCGGAGAAGAAACCAGATGGGCAGAAAATAGTGACATGAAATTTTGGATCACTTCTGTCTGAAAAGATTCGAGTGGAGAACAGGAGATAAGACAGTTGGAATGGTAGATGCGTCAAAATTTGAGTTGTGAAGTGAGATGGAAGCTCCATGTGATAGAAGTGTCTGATTGGCGGAAATAGGAAGAATAATGACTATATCTGTATGAGAGATAAAGCACTCTCCACTTCAATAGCAGGTATGATCATTTGATCTACGAAATGATGATTGTTTTGATCAAGATTGACCCATTCTTCGTATGATTGTCGATTTTCGATTTGAGAGGGTTATTCATGTGGGAATGTGTTCTGAAGTGACTTTCTCCTCTTCAGGTGAGCTTAAATCGAGTTTCAACTTGTTGACAAAAAAAGAGATCCCATACTTTTTGAACCCCTCTCTTGAGTCGAAAAGTGTCAAATAGCTATACCACTTCAGGAAAATCATCGCACGGACGGTAATATTAGGCATGGGCAGCGGTCGGTCCGACTGCTCGTCGACCGACCGACTGCTTTTCCTGACGATCGTACCCATTTCTCACAATTTGTGTCTCTGATTCCTTGAGATTGATTTGTAAAACTAGATTAAAGAACAGTGAATATGTGCTTGTGTGTGGGAAGAAAAATCAACGGCAAATAGTTGAGTTTGTCCATGAAAACAGAGAAAAGGTGCTGGACAGTGAATCAAAAAGAAACAACAGCCTACGTCGTTTTGAGAGATTGTGAGGTGGATGAGTGCAGTCTGTTATGTCGGTGTTTGCGTATCGAGCCGTTTGAAGCAGTGGAAGAAGCGTTGTGCCAACGCTTCGGACTCCGTCAGCTGCCCATGTCACATGTTGCTGAACGCACACAGCACCAGCTCCTCTGTCGCCAGCTTGTTGGTGTAGTCTTCGATCAGTTCCATTTCCTCATCTTTCAGAGCAGCGAAGTGGGTGATATCCAGATGGGCCTGCACGACTGTCGTTTTGGCTGAGGTCTGCCATATGTGCTGTTGATGCACTGTGTGGGCAGCGCAGTGGATGAGATGGGTGGCAGTGTGATGGCAGGCAAGCTGGTAGCGTCGTTCTTTGTCGATCTGTCCAAAC
This sequence comes from Blattamonas nauphoetae, assembly GCA_033064195.1. Taxonomy (NCBI): domain Eukaryota; phylum Preaxostyla; order Oxymonadida; genus Blattamonas; species Blattamonas nauphoetae. Next base: position 87,512 of record JARBJD010000276.1, on the reverse strand, counting down.
GCGAGAACTCTGAATTGTGGACGTGTTGCTCGGTTAGGGCAGGGACGATCTGGTGTGTGACACAATGTCCAGCCTTCCCAAGGTCGACCACATCAAACACAGCTGCGGTGCGATCGGCGAGGATTTCAGCGAACGAGCCTTCGGATCGACTTCTTTCAGGCTTCGGGAAGAATAGGGTGAGCTTTCCGTTGTTGTGGTCTTGGCCACCTGATGTTTGGTAGAAGACGGTCTGGGTGAGCACAACAAGATCGTGGACATTGTTTTTTCCGGGTGTTTTCAGCACAATCTGAACGTTTGCCTCGAATTCAAGTGCATTCAAGCGCATGTCAACTTCCACTTCAGGATGTTATTCAATGTGTTGTGAAGAGGTCAGATCAATTGTTTGAGTAATGTTCTTGCGTTTGACAGTGTATTAGTGCAGTCCTTCGAGGAATGGCGTCGTTGTATTTTCTTTCATCTCTGTCAGCTCAGCATGTGAATTTCCGGAGTTGAGGTGTTTTGTGACAACTTCAATTTGAAAAGGGATTACACTGTGTGTTGTGTTCAGTGCGATCCAATCATGAACCGTCAGATCATGTTTGACTTATTCGTCTCCCTTCGACTTCTTCTGAGCTTCCTTCTGACGGGCTTTTTGGAGGTCCTTGGAAATGATTTCTTCTGCCTGATCGGTTGTAGTCTATCCCTGGTATTGTCGTTCAATTACAGTTGGTAATGAGCGATTGGTTGTGAAGTGTCCATCTAACTTCGTCAATGTTGAGTAAACAGGCGAAGTATCCAAATATGTTGTTAATAGCACAGTGTTGTTCTGTTTGTTGGAGACCAATTCGATATTGGAGACATTTCAGAGTTTCAGGGAAAACATCTTCATTGGAGGCTGGAGAACTGTTCTGCTGCCACTTGTTTCCTCCACCCTATCATGCATCTTCAATGAATGGAAGTTCAATCTGTTTCTCCAATCTTTCACGTGTGTGTCAGCCAGTTCAGATTGTTGTCAATGAGCTGTTCCTTTTGACACGTTGTGAAGCTTGTTTGAAAGAATGACTGAAAACCGATCAGAACAAATCCACTATTATGTTGTTCTTAAAGTCCAATCGAATCATGACCGAGGAATCTGAAGCAAAATTGAGGACAGATGAGAGGAATGGCTTGTGGTTCGAGTTCGCCAGTGACCCAGATTGGTTGTGAGCAGAAAATTAGGGCAAAAACATAGTCCACATTATGATACAGCCTTGCAACTGAGGATGTCGATTTATAGCAGGTCGAGGATGGACTGTTTGTGTGAACGATCTAATGAGCAATATCAAGAGGAAAATGAAGGAGAATGAAGATGAAATGGATATAGATACTGATTAATGTAGTTTGAAGCCTCCTGGTATGTCAATTTGTGTTCATCCGGCTTGAGTTCTTGGCCAGGTTCTCGGATGAACGTGTATGACACTTTACAGCTGCTCTCTCCACAAATCTGTCCAGAATAGACGAAAAACAGTGCAATACATGGATTAAAGCGAGGTGAAATGTCACACTGTTCGATCTGTGTCTTTGGTCCGGGATTTGTGCCCACATATGCAATGCTTGCGTACCCAGCCTGCTGCTATCAAAGTACCCATTGGAAAGGAGAAATCAGGGTTTTCAGCAAATATCGGCCGGATAATTGTTTTCATTCCTCCTCTTCGTCAATTTAACAATTTGTCGCTCGTCTTCGAATACGATCGTGTCGGCTCGTTTCGACACCTTCATTTTCCTTCAAGATGAGAAGGATCGGATTCTTTGAGATTATATCCAAAATGGTGTCATGATCCGATTCGGTAGTGGGACGACAGACTATCTTGAGCGAGATCACGAGAGAAAGTGATTGGGATGTCTTGAGAAGAAATAGAATACCATTTTCTCTTCATCTGGAGTCGTAGTAATGTTGTCAAAACAAAGAGGGAGAGTCGGTGTCGGTCGGACAGGCCGATTTTTTGTCCGATGTTGGGGAAGGACAGACCGACTCAGGGACTCTTGATCCACAAACAATTCCACTTTAATTTCGAGAAATATGAGATGAACTAATTATAGAGATGTTGTGAATCAAAAATGAGAAAAAGTGAACAATAAAGTGTCCCAGGCAGGATTCGATCCTGGGTCCGGGGAGCAAAAAGCTTCCGTGCTACCACTCGACTAAAGGGCACTTCAAAAAAGTCGCCGACTGTTTTATTTTTAGGGACTGGACTCGATGCTTTCAGACCGACCACTGCCCATGCCTAGGTAATATTGTCCACCTTGAAGATCGTGAATTATTGATTTTCGTGCTTTATTGACGCTACTATTAGGACACGATGAAGTCCTTCAAGAGGAGAAGTTGTTGTTTCCCCATAATGAGAAAACTGGTCGATCGAGTAGGAACAAAATTTCTCAGCATATGGTACCATGTACGTGACAGGTACTCGAATCCAGTAGGAGTTTTGTACTGTTTTTTCATTTCTTCCAATTTTATGATGAAGCCAGATTTAGATTGGAGGTTGATCAACATGTTCAAGTCTGCCATAAAACGTTCGAGTTGTCTGCTTTCCGGCATTTTCGTTTTTTCGTTTGTCAGAAGAGGTAGAAAATGGGCTTTAACGGCCGTCAGAATATGAAATCGACATAGAATTGTTGGAACGTAAGGAACTATACTTTCCAGGGCATTTAATTGGGCCAGAGAGCGGTCTGAAATAATCACAGAGACGTTTGCGAACGAAATTGAGTCACGGAACCAGATCAGGGCTTCGGATATGTCTTCTTCTGATTCACCTCTCATCAGGCAGAAGGCGACTGAGAAAACATCCCCACAAGCTGTTCTTGCAGCGAAGTGAAGAAGCGGCATCCCGTATCGATTGGTTTTGTATGTCGAATCCATATACAGAACAGTTGGAAAGGTTCGAAAGAGCTCAACAGATTGTGGATCAGCAAAGAATAGCGAACGAAGATGTCCATCAGTACAGCTAGACTAGTTCTGAATTGTATTTTAATTATTCAGAAATGAACATAATTGTTCAGAAATGTATTTTAATTATTCAAAAATGAACAGGAATTATTCATATATGAATAGAGATTTTTCTGAAATGAACAGTGATTGTTCGTAAATGAACAGTCCTTTTACATGCATATTTTTTCGACGACACGTTTTACAAGAGGTTGAAAGAACGGATGGAACTCCATTTAAATGACCACTGTCATATATCGTCAGGTAATCGCACTGAGAGATTTTGAATTATATAAGATATATGGTTGTTCTCATCTCAGAAGAGACCTACTTACTCTCCCGGGCCATAGTTCCAAAGTTTTCTTTAATCGGGTTCAGTTCACAGGTATTTTGACAGACGAGGAGCTAAAATCTGGTTTTTGCAAAAAGAATTCCACCATGACAAAAATCAACCAACATCTACTCTGTCTTACTCGTGGTTTTCATCATTTCTTATGAAAAGAGCACAAAAAATTGAACTCCAACACTGAAGGACATTGTCCAGGATAGTGCACGATAATTCCACTTCGAAAACCAATGATCATCACCGATGACGACGATGAGATCGCCTCGATATTCTCATGTTGAGTTGAAAGTCGAGAATGAATCACAAATCTGAACACAGAGAGAGGCCGTTCAATTCTGAATAATCACTGTTCATTTCAGAATAATCGCTGTTCATTTCTGAAAAATCTCTGTTCATTTGTGAACTATCATGTTCATTTCTGAACAATTAAAATACATTTCTGAACAATTATGTTCATTTCTGAAATATTAAAATACATTTCTGAAAAATTAAAATACAATTCAGAACTAGTCTACCTGTATCTGCCTTCATTTCTGACAGCCATTTCTCCTCTTGCAGAACAGACTGTAAAGTCTCCATTGGTGTCTTTCCATTCATTGTTTTCTTTTGCTCGCAACGGCGAAGATTTGTCAGATCGCGGCTTGTAAGTCCCGTCTCGCGAGTAGAATTGACAGACTGAACGATGGTTCTGAGACGTGTTCCACTGGCAAGCTGTGTGATGATTGTTTCTTTTTCCTCATTTGTAACAGTTCGTGCCTCGTGGTATATACCCATAAATTCGGGCTTCCGATGGTCATGCTCCTTCTCGTTCCAGGTTCTTCTCCATTTTCCCTCTCCGACTTTCCTAATGTACACTCCAAAGGGACAGCTTCCCTTCAAAGTTATCCGTTTTCTTTTCTGGATTGTATCTGTGCTTCTCGGATAATAGCAAGGACAGTGCTTGCATTTTAGAACTGCTTTTTATTTGGCTGCACCTCCTGCGATGGTTAGAACGTACCCATTGGCTAAGGCATGTTTTTTTGAATCTTCTATGGCCTCTTCTCTGGTTTCGAATTCGGCATCTTCTGGTGGAATAAAGAGAGACGTATCGTCATCAGAATCAATGTCGTCAAGTTGATTCATTTGGATTCAAACTGTTCTTCCCATTATGATGAAACAACCCTCTACCGTGGAAGTATGCTCTCTCTCGCACATTACACATCGGATCAATACAATTGGGTGTTTTTTTTCGAGACTCGACTCCTCCTTTTTTTGACAGATTCCTGATTGTCCCACATTCATCAAGCATGAACTTGGGGGAAAAGTTTAGTTTTTCATTGGTTCTGGTCGCTGGATGTCAACTTGTTTTGATATGGGTTGATCACTCATTTTGTTGACAAATGATCCACAAACGTGTTTTGTGTCAACGAAGAGGGAACTGGTGACAGGCAAAAGTGAAATGTGGTTATTAGAAGTGAGTAAAATGAAAAACTACACTGTCCAGGCAACTGAAACTTGAAGTCAATTCGAGGGATCGTGGCTGTGTCTGCGCCTGTAATGGTCATTGAGGATGGGAGATAAACGACTATCACAGTGAATCCAGAGATGTCGCCCCTCTAGTTCTTTGCTTTTCACACCGATCGTCATGGCGTGGACCTCGATCCGCATCCAGCTGTGTCTGTCTTTGTCTCATCAACATAAAGCTGACATTGAACTGTCAGACATTTGGGGATGCCATATTCCAGAGGGACGTAGGCAGAACGTCTGTAGCCGCAACTAAATCTCCCGTTGTCCCTCGTATCGTCTTTACAACCTGTGATGAGCTTGGCCCGCGTGAGAGCTTCATTAGTCACCACCAGTGTTTCCTGAGAAGGTGAGAGTCTTCAGATTGTAGTTTCACGCATCCGAGCTCGCTCAATGAAGGATACAGTGATTGAGTAATACCATAGTGCAGTTCACACGAATTTGCGACGAAGTGTCTGAAATGTGTTGTCAAAGATGCTTGTTTGACAGTCATTTCCTTCAGAGCCTCTCTCCGACATAGCTACACTATCCCTGCAGCCACCTCTCTCGGACAGCTCTCAAACCGACACGTGCAGTGAGAGGATGCTGTCCGACCTCCTTTTGAGTGTCCTGATCTGGCTGTCAGTTGAAGAGGAGTATACCCGTCTTTGCTGACTCATGTTTCAGCTGAATAACATCCATATTAATGAATCAGCAATCAACATGGACACTTGACGGCATCCTAAGGCGTGTCGAGATGCAGAGTAGAAACGACATGACGAAGAAAGAGGGGAGCCGAATGTGGGGCGGGCAATGACAGTTCGGTAGTGTATATCAGTCAGCATGAGCGACGTCTGATTCTTCGTCTGGCGTGTTGTTCGGAACGAGAAGGATCCTCTCTGAATCCCTCACAAGCTCAACTAGCATCCGAAGTGTCTTGATCGACCCGCCCAGAACGCGTCACTTGTTCAGCACGTTCTTATCCAAGCTGGCCCACACACTCTGCATCAACAGGCACACACTCGCACGGAGCTGGCACACATCTTCAGAGCGGCGTGTTTGCTTCTCCAGCTGCGTCTGAAGTGTTCGCAATCAGCTGCAGCAGCTCCATTATGCGGATCACGACTTGCGCCATCTTTCAGTTCTTTCGCACTGCAATCAGTTCCTTCAATCCTCTGTGCGTGTTCGTCTCGAGCACACCCGCATCGATCTCTGTTGCTGCTTCGCACGTTTCAGACTCTTGCGCTTCTTATGTCCCTCGCACAACAATATTAGATGGATGCTGTCGAAGATGACGACCAATCCGTCGCAGAACTTGGTGATGGTGAAGATGGAAGGATACGGAAATACTTGCAGCTTGTGTGATTTGTCTAGGCAGAGCATCGCATTTCCACAGTACGGGGCGAGGGAATTGATGATGAACTACCGAAGGAGAGACCCCACATCGGATCCCGTCTTCTGTCTTTTTTTCTTCTGATCTGTCGAGCTCTGCTGCTTCTGTGGACGAGGAATCATGTTTGGTGCATTTGCCGATCCTCTGGCCAGGGACTGCTGTTGGAGGAGAGACTTCCCAGGCATCATCCCCGAATGAGGCGAGACACCTTCAACCATTCCGTACTGCCCGCTCTGTGAAGGAGGAGGCCTTGAAGGTCGGTCTGTTGTTGGCTGTGGTGGCTGTGTCCGTGGCTTGACGACATCTGGCTGCGTCCCATCTGCGGGAAGGACTGCCGGTTGGGGTTGGCAGAGAGTCTGATTGCGTCGAGCTGGGGTTGGTCGAGTGGAGGCTGTTGTGGGGCGCCTCGCTCTCGTTTGGAGTGTGTGTTGTCCAGCTGGATGTACTGTGATTCATGCTGAGGGATGGGCGGGATGTCCTCGATGGTCTGGGATGTCTTTGCTTTCTTCATCGAATACGTCGGCACGTTCCTCGCCGACGGACAGAACATCTTTTTCGTGACGTCCAGTCCGCCCCCCTCCAACACCTACAGAACAGGCTCCGACTACATCGCTCGCATCCGGCCTACGTGCGCGCTGTGGTCGGTGGGAGGTGTGCTCGACGTGGAGCCGATGGGCGAGACTGGCGGCTGGGTCTTCTCGGGCACTTCGGGCGTCCACAGCTCGTCGGAGGAGCCGTGATGGGTTTTGGAGGTGTGGTGGGGAAAAGTGTGGAGGAGTGAGTGCAGCTTTGATTTGTGGTAGACACAGCGATGAGATGAAAAGAAATGCAGGATCGAATCAAAACTGACGTTGGTGTGCTGACACGAGAAATGAGGAGCCGAACGACTTTTGAACAGTCCATCCATGCCATCGTCCGAAGAGAAGAGGCCAGAATCCTCAGACGACGTGCGCGGGACGTTCGGAAGGGACTCTGACTGCTCGAGCTGTCTGTTCGGGTTGAGAAGGAAGAGTGCGCGCTGTGAGTAAGTTGGCTGCATAAAGGCCGAACCGATCCGCGACGGGTGCGGAACGACGTCGGCTCGTTTGACGTATTCCGTTGATGGTCGCTTCCGTGGAGTGGCGAGTCTGTCGTGGAGTTTGCTGGTGTGGCTGAGAATGTCGAGAAATGTCGCCAGACGAACCGTTGTGGATCTTCTCTCCGGTTTCTTGGCTGGCGGTGAGCTGTTGGGAGGTGAACGAGGCGTGCGCGAGGTTGGACGAGGCTTCGATGCGCTTGTTTGCGGAGGGGGGAGGCGGTGAGAGAGGCTCCGGTGTTTGGAGTGTGTTGCTGTCCATTGTGTGTTTCGAGTGGAGTCTGTTTGTTGATTCAAATCCTTTCTCTTTCCTCTCCACGTGTGTTGTGCTTCTGCTCAGCGTGTTGTGCGACTCGTTGCGTGGGGAGAGCTTCTGCCCTCCTTCCATGATCCCCTCCGTCTGCGCGATCAAACCCATCGAATGCAGACTCCCAGTGTCGGTTAAGAAAGACGAAAGCGTGATTTCCGAATCTGCTCTGCTCATGGTCAGTGTTGTGATCGAACAATTTGTGGGAAAGAGAGCGAGTGTCGGTTGTGGTGTGGATGGATTGCCTGAAACCAACGAGAACGACGTAAAAGTTGATCACTGCGAGAGAGATTCGGTCGTCTCGTTGAGATTGTTCAAAGAAAGATATTTGTCGGTGTCTGGGTGGTGGGTGTTGGTGCGTGTGGAGTGGACGAGGTTCATGAAGGGGTTTGTGGCGAGTGGGGAGAAGGTGGGGGTTGGGGTGGGTGTGCCGGAGTTTGCGGTGAAGTTGTGTTGGAGAAGGGGAGACAGCTGCTCTGTGGGGCTTCCTTTCGACATGTTGAACAGAAGAGGTGAGCAATTGTTGTGGAGCTGGGAAGGAATTTGTTGAGGGGCTGTTTGTGTCGGATAATCCATTCTGAACTGCAAGGGCGAGGAATGGGAATGTTTGTGGATGCGAACTGAAGGGGGAACGTGAGATTGGACGGGTGATACTGTTTCGACGGTCTGCGGTGGTACTTGCTGATTCTACTGAGCTTTCTTCTTTTCATGTCGCTCTTTGTCAAATGGTTTGATTTCCGGTTGCGTGAATCGTGAAGAACGCGATGTTTTGTGCTCGTCGGACGGTTTTTTCGCAGACTTGATTTCCTGTTGTTCTTTGTTCTGTTTACTTCGAGTGCGTTGTTCATCTCGTTGTTTTTTTGTCAGATTGTTTGTTTGTTCCTGATTCTGCTCCTTTTCCTTCTGAGCATCTCGTTCCCAAGCGAAGAAGTCGATGGGTGGGTTTCCTGTTGTATGGCGTGACTTCAGATCGTTTCATGGAAGCTTACCAATTAAGAACTCATATAAGCAATTCAACACCGATCAAAGATCGTCAACTCGAACGAGATCCTTAAAGTGATGCGCTCGGAGCGAGGCATTTCTTACTGTTCCTCTGAAACCGACATGACTGCGTTTGGGGTATTCTTCGCCGTTTCCTGTGTGTGTTCTTTTCGCAAGACCGAAATCAATAAGATTAATCCTGTTCAGATCATGAGAACCTCGGCCAATGATAAAGTTACTCTGATAAAAGCAAAGGGAGGGTGACGAAAGATCGAGTCACACTGGTAAGATGTTACTGGCACAATAGGAGTACAATCACGGATATTGGAGTGAAGGAGCTTGCGCGACTACAGATGATCAGTGAGATCTGCTTGGAGTGTTCAGTTGAGAAAATGAACGATGATTTTTGACGTGGAAGGGTGATTATGACCTTAATGATGAATGGAAGTCAATTAAGAGAATAGAAACAATGACGAAGAAGGAAAATATGAAATTTTGAAGATATTGGGAGCCAATATATGACTCGGTCATTGAATAAACGAAATGATCAGAAGACGATTCACAGGTCGGGCATACCTCGACATTCAAATGTGTTCGCTCTTATATGAGTGAAAGTTCATTGTCTCAATTCTTTCAGTTCATTCCGTGAGCCAAAATGGACGATATTGTCGGGTTCTGGACGATTGAGGGAGAGTGTCCTGATTGACAGCGGATTGAGGTGATAATCTGTGAAAGGAATCAACTGATGAGAACAACACACAGGAACAGTCATGGATAAGAGGATGAAAAAGAAAAAGAGAGTGTCTTTCATGATTGTGTGATTTTTGAGTTGGATTGTGGGTTCGATCTAGGATGTCTGGTGGATACGCATTTTCAGACTTTTTCCCCCAAAAAAAGTCTTAGATAGAGTGAAATAGATTGATTGAACGAAAAAAATGGAGGAGTCGAGTCTCGAAAAATGGACCCCAATTGTCCATCTCCTCCACCACGTCTCCGACCATATCTCCGAACACCTGGGCGTGACACAGTTTTGGGTGACCCGCCATTCTTCCCTTCGTGCTATTCTGTCCCGTTCAAGAAGTCTGACTCAAGTCAACTTTGAAACATCAATATCACTCCAACAAATCACTAGAATACCATGTCCAATTGAATAACTTTTGATTTCTGCCCGGGAACAATCACAACAACCGTTCGATCCCAGTTTCAATCCTGGCTGTACTCACTGCGAGGTTTACAATCTTTTCCATAACATCTCTCCAGTATATTGCTCCCATTCATGTCAAATAGGTTAAATGTCTGCAAATGTTACCAATCTTCATTTTGGAGAAGTCGATTGTTCAATGGACAACAGTTTGACTATTTTTTAAATTTTTACATCAATCTTACTCATGAAGATGCCTGCAAATCATCAAAAGTTCAAGGAGTCCCAACGATTGAAGTTTATTATACCGGAAAGACCAAAAGGTTCAACTGATGCCGTGATCTCCCAGGCCTCAATGGATTCACAGAACAAACGATGAAGGACTGGAAACAATGGAGACCCACTAATACGAACCGATCACAATGGAAACAATACCTGATTTATCAAACAATGCGACTTCTCTGACGAGGTCAACTATTGACCTCATTACTAGTGATTCAGACGACTACGGGGTTATCAAATTGTATGAACGACTACTCTCATTCCGTGATTATCATATTCTCGATCTTTTTTAGGATCCCTTCTCACCTATTCATCATTATCGACATCCTAGTTTTGCTCCGTGGTGTGGGCATCGTCGGAACTTAACTCCAATCAACCTCCAACTAGCTGAGTCAATGATTGATTCGAAACATCTTCGTTATGTGGAGATCGATGGTGAAGCGCAAGGAGGTCTGCGGAACATCCTTCCATCAGTTCACCCTTTTTCAGAGACCTGCCGTCCCTTCAAAACGCGTGGTGATCCCACCGTCGAAATTTTTCATTCAAATACAGCACATCCAATTCTCATTTACACTTGCGACTGTCACAATAATTACGATCTCTTCAAAACAATCGATGTTAAATCCACACCGTCAGTGGTTATGTGTGCTGTTCAATCTTTCCATCTTTCCTCATTTCTCTCCCTCTATCCATTCTTCAAACATTTGGCTTTCTTTCCCTCTTCCACATTCACGTCTCTCTTTCGGTTTTCTCTGTCTCGAAGTATCGTCTCGAAAGACATGTACACTCGTGACATAGATGATCAGGACGAAGAAAACACAATAACAACTCGCTGAATGCATTTTATCGTCAATTATCGCCATCCGCTCGACAAGGCATCAGGAACAGAGACGAAGCGATTAGACGAAAAATCAGGAGAGGAATGGAGAGAGAGGCTGGAGAAAGTGAAAAAAGGACCAAGCAGAGGGGCGAAGGTGGATTGAAGAGGAAAAGGAAAGACAATTCCAGGAAGAATTGATGCGATCCAGCTAAACTGGCCAGAAATGGAGAAAAGGATGAAAGAAGCGGAAGCTGCTGAAAAGGTGGAAAAAGAAAGACAATGGAAAGCTGAAGCAGCACCGCGGAAGCGTTCTAGAATAGAACAGAAGAGATAAACCAAAAGCTCGAACAACAAGAGAAGGAAGGTCAACTGGCCAAGAGATACAAACTGAATCAACAGAAGACATCACACCTTTCGATGATGTGAAACATTTCTCAGAAAAACTCCAAGAACTCGACAATCAGGAACAGACAGAGCAGATCAACAATGAACACGCGAGACTTCGAAGTCATTTTCTCCTGGACATCAGAGTATTGCGTCTTCACGTATAATATTCCAGGAACTTCTCCTTTTCCCTCCATGCTGTCATCTTCGTGATCTGGGAATCATCTTGGAGAAAAAAAGAACAAACCTGGAAAAGCAGAGATAGTTTGCTTTTTTATTCTTCGCACACGTCCAGCCTACTAACTTGATCGATCAGATGGCTTTTAAAGGACTGGGTCATGCTTGATCAACCATCATTCTTCATCGCTCAATCAGTACCATACTTTCCATCACCTGATCAAATGATTCCAATCCACTATGTTCTGGGACCCATCTAATCATTTTTCCAAGTTCATCCTCCAACATTTCCCTCTCCACCCCCAGAAACTGAGGAGATGAAGCATCAGCGGCAGCTTGCATTGAAAAAGGGAGGGTAGATCTGAAAACCCTTGTACCGGTTCGCTGAACCGTTTGGAGATGCATATTCTTCGGATTTCCATTCGGATTGAGAACCACCTTCTTTCATGGGTGAGATCGACTCCAGTGCGAAATCCATTCGACAATTCCTAAAAAAATAACGATTAATACAACCATTCGAATCCAAACTGCCAACTCACATGTCTCATCAAACTCATCCTCAATCTGCCTTCGACCTGGAATTGATGGGATTGATTTAATAGCAGCTCTCTCTCCCCAGACAGATAAACTTAAGTGACTTGACTGGATATAGAATTTGAATAGTCTCCGAACAGCCCTGGTCAAGGCCGGATTCTATGCAGAAACAATTGATCCTCCATGTCTTCGATCCGTCGTCGAAAGGGAACAAGTATTTCTGTTTGTTCTAGCAATTATATTCTCTCTTTTTTTTTCTGTAGAATATGAAATGATCAATGGATGATCGAATGGCACAATAGAATGTTGGCACAGTTCGTTTTACCTGCCGTTCGAAGGGTTGAACTGATTTCCGAACAATTGAATCCTATTCGTGAAACGAACGTTCCCGTAGAGTCTGTCTCACCTTTCACAATCATTCTTTCATCTCTTTCTCCATCTTCAGCATATTACACCATGACAGTTTGGAGGCTGCTTCACTGGACACCATTCGGTTGTCCCTACCGTGATGCCCTCCGTCATGCCAACAAGGAAGTGGGACGAGGCCTGAAAATTATGCGAGAGCGTCCACTCCCCTCTGTTATTGGATATGTGCCTGACTCAAAACCCCAAAATCCGATCTCACCAAATTTCACGAAAGATTAATCGGTACTTTCCAGTTTGGCAGAAAGAATCAAGACCCACACTCTCACTTGGCGCTTTGGATCGGCCAAAAAGGGAAGTAAAGTTGAAGCGCGTCGTCTTCCCATCTCAACAAAGAGAGAAATTGGGAAGAACAAAAAAGACATCCGACGCAATCGCGGGCGTTCATCGGACGTGATGATGACTTCGTCCTTTCGATGTTGGAAGATGGAGGGAATATGTCAAGCGACAGAGACGATCTGAGTTCTCACCCACATGATCTCGACAGCCAACTTTCATCCCACTCCCAAAACACTAATTCATCAACAAGCGAACTGTCACCGTTCTTTGAGATGGATAATGAAGAGGACAAGGAAGAAGAACAAACTGAAATCCTTGCAGAAGACGACATTGAAGGTGAACATTCTGAAGAACCATCGCCTGCTCCGACCATCCACAGAGCACTCACATCTCGCCAAAACACATCCAGCCCCACCCAACACCCTCCAAACCCTCAGACACCACCGCAACTCCCTCTTTCTCCACTCTCAACCCCTGTCGCCCCTTCTCCTATCCCCACATTCGCCACCACTCCATCTCGCGCTCCTACTGTGATGTCTTACCTTCCCCGCACAGACAGTGCCTTTTCAGATCTCTCCTTGGTCGCCACAACACGTCAGAAATGAGGATCCTGTGCTCCTCGCTGTTTCACCACCAATAGCACCTCCTGTTCCACCGTACCTGAATGATGCTCTTCTGGATGCGATACGACCCGACTCCCGCACCAGTATCCCGTTCTCCTCTTCATTTCACTTTTTCCCGGAACCTTTCCCTCTGCCACTTTCCTGCACAACACTGCGTCATCAACAAAGCCACGACATCACTCCTCCCTCATATCCGATCGCTCTCATCCCTCATCTCACTCTGTCACACCAGTGATGCTTTTTGAACTTATTCTGGCCTGATCAGTTCCTCTGGTCCAACTTTTTCGAGAGTTGTGGTTTTAAAGGGGGTAGAGGGACATACAATTTGTTTCGAAGATAAATCAGAGAAAAAATGTGCGATATAGTCCAAAATTATGAGCATAAAGACAGATCTGTGTGTATCCATCAGATCTGTGCCTATACCAAATTTAGATCTGTGTGTATACAAAAACAGATCTGTCTCTATACTTACCCGTTCTCTCTCTTCCGACATCTCCACACTCTGCAAGTTCTTTCTTCACATCCATCGATCACTCATTCGCCAGAACCGATTGATTACCCCACTTGATCCTGAAAAGAGAGATGTTGTCTACTCTCGCTTCATGGTTGCCCTTATCGAACATTTTGTGGCTTCTGGTGATCTCATTCTCCCAAATTCATCTCCAACTGATCACTCCCAATATTTTGCAGAATTTTATCGTGATCTGGACAAAACTGACGATGTATCTTCCTATCCTTATCTCCTCCACAATCTCGCCACTTCGTTCACGCGTTTTGTTCTTCATCCCAACAATCGTAGCTATTTCATTCACGCTGACCACTCATTTCTGCGCAGAGATGATGTTGAATTCTCGAACGAGCTTCTGGATGCTGTGAGGAAGTTAAAAGAAACACACTCGCTGGAGACAGTCATAAATAGTAATCGTGACTGGTTAGAATGGTTTACGATGATGGAGACAATCGAAAAAGATGCAACACTTGGGGTGTGTCTTCATTTCTGTTCATTCTTCCCTTCAGACTGATCGTTCCTTCCTCCAATCTCGCTGTCTTCGAGCCACACTCCTCTCACTCCAATCGAAGCATCAACTCCGAGCCAACCCACCTCACATCGAAGAGAGCAATGAAACCAAGTCCTCGTCGAATGAGATAGTCACGTCCATCACTCGTGTACCAAGTGTGATTGATGTGACGTGGAATTTGATGGACGTGGGCCCTTCACAATTGTCAACTGCCATCTCCACCCAAACCTCACTCCCATCGAATCAATCGTCTTCCGAATCTCAACTTCTCGCTTCGGGGCACTTTGTGTTCACGACAGAAAACGCCAGACATCATTCTCACCAAATCCTCTCCGTGATTCATCTTCTCCTCACACGACCATCTCCCACTTCATTCCCGTGGGACATCTTTCCGTCAATTATGTCGGAATCGGTGGTGAACGCTCATCTTCAACCGTCTCCTCAATTCGTCAATCCAAACGAGAAGTTCGACATCTCGCTGTTCGACGAGGCCGACGATATGAAAGTGGTGACATCACTTCGTCGGTGTTTGACTGTCCTCCAAGCGACACAATCGACAAAATGCATTGTTGATCTCGACACTTTTCGGAAATTCCTCATCTCTGGTCTCCGATCGTCCAATTGGCCTGTTAAGCTGTGTCCAGTCGAGGTGGGATTGTCCAGTCCAATGTCCAGTCTCCTATTTGGGCGATGAGAGATCTGACCCATGATATTGGTTATTTGGCTCCGAACATATTTTCTCCGCAGGGATTGTTAAATGAACGATTTGTCGTTGTGTACATGAAATGCACCCCAAATAAAACCAATTGAAAGAAAAAGATATTTCAGTTTACAACTTTGCGAGGATCTGTACTGTTGATGTGAGATCTCGTATTCTTGCTGATATCTTGTTAGTTGGGCCGATATGTTCCTTTCCTCCCATGAATATAAAAACGCCGCTGCAGTTTATTCATTCTTATCTTTGTTGTGAACGACGTGCTGGGCAGCCACAATCGTAACATGTGCAATGAGGAGTGATGCAGATAACCAACACGGGGAAAGAACTGGAATGAGAGAGAAGAAAATGAATGAGGCATGCGGAATGACAAACAAGAGAAATGTGGACATCCGGAGGTGTCAACAACAATCTCGTTCAAAAAGACATACTGACCCGACCATCAACCACAGAGGTGAAGAGAATCATCATCGACACTGAGTTTCCCGAAGTTAGAAGAGTTGTGCCGCAGTAACCCAACTCCTTGGAGAAATAGTTCGATGAGTCACAGACAGCCTTTTTGATTCCGCCAAGACAGTTACGCGGTACTTCTCTGATGAATTGGTTCGAGCACACACAGCGTTGATACTTGTGGAGATGAGGGCTTGGGTGTGGTTGAGAGTGGACCTAAACATGATACCAAGAATCATCACAATTGCTGTGAATATCCGTCAAGGTATCCAGAATACAAATTCTTGCATTTGACTGCAATTCTTTGGAAATATGCGGATGATTCCAAACAGGAGCAGAGGCGTGTCCAGAACACAATCAATGGTGATCGAGCAGGTCAGCGCTCACCAATGCGTTTGGACAAATATATCTGGAAGATGAGGAAAAACATGAAAGAGAACATACTGTAGAGGATGAATCTGTGCATACGAGCAGTAGAGATTCATATTCCAATGAAAAGAACTCATTCCCCCACATTGTGAGGGAGTCATCATGCAATGAATCTCAGTTGCTATGAGAAGAGAAGAATTGAAAGAATGAGCAGAAGAAGCAAACAAACATTGATTAAGACAACAGGGAAGATATAAATGATCACACAGATCATCCCAACGATTGACATAGCCGCAGAAGCGACCTGAATACAGAGAATATCGGATTCCACATCATAAATTGAAGAAACTCAAGTAAGTTGATCTCACCAGTGAAAAGTCACGTATCATCGAGGCAGAACTTTGAGGAAAGGATGCGAAACGAAGGCTGGAACAGAAAGGAATAAAAGAAGAATTTAGAATGAGAAATTCACACATTTGAGTTCAAGCATAGAGATTCGATGGTGATATCAATCGTGGGGTGAGAGATGTTGTGTCTGGGGAAGAATGAATGAATTCTAGATCTGTTGACTTTGCGTCGCGATTTATGACCCCACGGTATTTCAAAACCGAGACGAAGTCGCCTAGTATTCAAAAAAAGTGAGAGAGACATGTGAACATCAAACCGTAATTGAGATGAGGATGTAACTCAATCCCTTAATAGGTGTCGATTGGACAGTCCAGGACTGGACAGTCCATTGGACTGTCCAATTTTGCCGACTCGTCAAAACCTCAATAAACGGGATGCACTAATTGTGTAGACTTCAGAAAAAAAATTTCAGCGAAATGTCCAGTCACGTCCAATGACGTCCAATGGTGGGTGGATCAAGTCGAGATTCACACTTGGCTAAATATGATCAAATTATCTCCATTTCGCTATTTCTTAAGTGATTATTGTCATTTCTTTGTGAAAATGATTGAATGAGTGAATTGAGGATGAGAGAAGCAAGTCTAAAAATGAATGTCCAATAGAGGTCGATTGTCCAGTCCAACATTGGCAACGTCCAATCCAATTAACATGCCAATCGTCCAATCTCGCCATCCAGATCGAATGTTGCACACTCTTCATCGAAATCGGAGTCTTGCTTCACATAGCTGATGATCCTCGCGACAGCAAATTTCAGAGTCTCCGAACGGCATTCCACGATGGTACATCCTTTGAGAAGATGGTTCTCCTCCAATTGTGGGTGGGATGGTTCATCCGATCCGAGGGTGTGCATGGACAGATGATGGTTGAGTCAGACTTCGATTTCGACGGGTTTCTGGCGACTGATCTGAGTGACACAGCCTTCTTCGACCAATCATGTGATTTCGTCGAAAGAGTCTTCCTCAGCAACGCGGTTTCGATGCCATTTCAATGGAAACTGGATTTCCTTCTTTCGTTTGAGAAGAGGCATCAGATGATGTCGCGTCTTTCGAGCGATCCGAGTCAATCTTCGGACCAAAAACGATCCAGCAACTTTCTGAGTCCACTCGCAACCAAACTCGGCTCGTTCTTGTCTGTCTTTCGTGGCTGTGATTTCCCTTCTGCACTGACAGAAGCCATCATAACTGATTTGGACTCAAGTCCACACAAGTTCGTGAAGCGGGTGAATTCAGCTTACTTTCTCAACCACACCTCCATCAATCCCAAACACCGACACTCCTTCTTCCCGATGGATCTGATGTTCGAGAGGGTCCTCCGCGATGACGCAGACGACTTTTTCAGAGAGTGGCCTGATGTGTCTATCTGCACTCCGAGAACGTTCCTCTCCACTCCATGTGTTGGATTGCACTCCATTCTTCATCGATCTCCCACACTCCATCTCGAACAACAGACACTTCTCCATCTCATGAACATGCTCACTGACGATATCTTTAGTCAGGACACCACACACACAGACCTTGTCCACCTCTTCAATTACTTTCCTCCTCCTCGCCTTCTCGACACTCTTCTCTCTCATCCACTGCTCTTCGGAACACAAGCCCACATGCGAATCCTCTTTCTCATCGTCTTCAACAGCATTGGTGCATTCACTGCTCCCTTCGGTGCCTGTTCATCTCTCGCACAGGTGTTCAAGTTGCTGGCTCCGTTCGATTCGAATTGGAGACAAGACGAACTCAACAGTTTCAGAGAAGCTGGAGAAATGGTTGTGTCTCTTCACTGGCTCAACATTCCTGCTCACTTCGACTCTCCACTCATCTCCCATCTTCCTTCTCTGGCTGGTGCTCAGCGCAGCGTCCTCCAAACTCTCTCCTTTGACTCTGGCATCCCCTCTCTCGTTACAAATATTCCAGCTGAACTTAATACAAACAACCTCAGAAGAATGCTGTCTGGGAACCATCCTCACAGCAATGAAATCCATCTTCTGGCTCTCACTGTGCATTACCTGGATCCAGATGGTCTGGCCTTCCTGTTTTCATTCGTTCTCAGCTTTTCATTCTCCCGGATTTGTGCCCAAAGTCTATAACTCTTCCGCTGTGAGTCTCCTGTTTGTGTTCTTTCATCTTTCTTCATCTTTTCAGATTTCCCACTCCTGCGGTGGTGTCTGCTGCCTTCGAGTTCTTCCATCGATTCGTCAGTGTCTCGTCTGATGCTGTTCGGATCGAGTTGGTGAAGCAAGGTCTGTTGGATCGTATAGTGTTCGCTGTGTCTCGTTCGTCGTTCTTGGATGACTACGAGAAAGGGATTGCTGTGATTGGGATTCTTCTGGTGGCAATCCGACGAGTTGAGCAGAAACGAAGAATGAGAGAGTTCGACTTCTTTAGAGGTCTGAAAGCCCATCAGAGACGATCCTCGTCAGACTGACATGTCGAGACGAGCCAAACATAACATCGATGTCAGTCGTCCTCGTCACACTTGACGCTCTATCCAACTATGAATGCCTCGAGGTTCCTCCATCAATTCAATCCATCGTTGTCGAAATGATCCCATCAAACATTTCTCACTTCATCGAGTCAGGCGACTGTCCTTCTCCCCGAAACTTCTCTCTTTGATGTCAGACGAAACTCCCCTCGCTCACCAGATTCTCAGATGTCATCGCCTTTGCGAAATGATCCCTCCCAAACAGTGCATCACCAACTTGGAACAGTTGGTGAAAGGGTTGACTGAACTTCTGGAGAGTCTGAACATGGATCTTCAGGAACGGATGGTGATGGTTCTCTGACACGACATTTGAGACAGAGGTCACACTTCTCACTCACTCACTCACCACAGCATCTTACATCTCGCTTTTCGATGAGGTTGACCACCAGAAGATTGTGACATCACTTCGTCGGAGTCATGCTGTTCTCGAAGCGACACAATCCACAGAATGCATTGTTGAATTCCACACTTTCCGGTCATTCCTCGTCTCTGGTCTCCGATCGTCCAATCTCGCCATCCAGCTCGAATATCACAATCTCTTCATCGACATCGGAGACATCCTTGCGACAATTGATGATCCTCGAGACAGCCAATATGACAGTTTCCGTACAACATTCTCAGATGGAACATTCTGTGAGAAGATGACACTCCTCCATTTGTGGGTGCGGTGGCTGGACATCCGATCGGAGGGGGTGCATGGACAGATGATGGATAAGTCAGACTTTGATTTCGACGGGTTTCTGGCGACTGATCTGAATATCACAGACATCTTCGACAACGCGTGTAATTTCGTCAGGCGATTCTTCATAAGCAACGCGGTCTCAATGCCCTTTCAATGGAGGTTGGACTTCCTTCTTTCGTTTGAGAAGAGGCATCAGATGATGTTGCGTCTCTCCACCGATCCGAGTTCACCTTCAAACCAAAAACGATACAGAAACTTTCTGATTCCACTCGCAATCACTCTCGGTTCGTTCTTGTCTGTCATTCGTGGCTGCGAATTCCCTCCTCCACTCACAGAAGCCATCATCAACCATCTGGACTCAAGTCCACACACATCGTTACATGAGGTGAATGAAATATACTTTCTCAACCACCCATCCATCGCAACCAAACACAGACACTCCTTCTTCCCGATGGATCTGATGTTCGAACGGTATCTCCGATCGGATCCCAACACATTTTTCAGAGTATGGTTTGATATGTCTTACTACACTCCTGACAAGTTCATCTTCACTCCTTATGTTGGACTGCACTCCCTCCTTCTTCGATATCCCCGACTCAATTTAGAAATTCTAGCACTTACCAATCTCATGAGCATGCTCTTTATCAGTGTTTCAGATCAGGACACCATTCCAACGGAAATGAACTTCCTCTTTGGATTCTTTCCTTCTCCACTCCTTCTCGACACTCTGTTGTCCTCTTCACACCTCGTCAGAGTACCACTGAAAAGCTGGATCCGTTTTTTTGCTATCTTCTGCAACTATTGTGCATTCTCAGCTCCCTTCGGTGCCTGCTCGTCTCTCGCACAGGTGTTCAAGATGCTGGCTCCGTTCGATTCGAATCCAGAACAGTACGAGCTGGACGTGTTGAGAAGAGCTGGTGATAGAGTTGTCTCTCTCCACTGGCTCAACATTCCTTCTCACTTCGACTCTCCACTCCTCTGCCATCTTCATTCTCTGGCTGGTGCTCAGCGAGGCGTCCTCCAAACTCTCTCCTTTGACTTTGGCATCCCCTCTCTCGTCACTCCGAACACACCTGAATCCGACTGGAATCGCATCAGAACGATGATGTCTGAGGACATTCCTCACATCGTAAAAATCCATCTTCTGTCTTTGGGTGTACGATCCATCGATTCAGATGGTCTGGCCTTCCTTTTGTCATCCTTTCTCAGATTTCCTTAATCCTGTCACAATCACTCCGTTTTTCATCAAGTTTCTCATTGAGAGTCTCCTGTTTGTCGTCTCTCTCCTCTTTCTTCATCTTTTCAGATCTCCCATTCCTGCACTCATTTCTGCTGCCTTCGAGTTCTTCCATCGATTCGTCAGTGTCTCGTCTGATGCTGATCGGATCGAGTTGGTGAAGGAAGGTTTGTTGGATCGTATAGTGTTCGCTGTGTGGAATTCATCGTTCTTGGATGACTACGAGAAAGGGATTGCTGTGATTGGGATTCTTTTGGCGACAATCCGACGTTCCGATCAGAAACAGAAAATGAGAGTGTTCGATTTCTATCGCTGTCTGAATGCCCCTCCGAGACGCTCGTCGTCTGACTGACGGTCCAGAAGAACGCAACGTCACGTGGAAGCCAGCCAACAGGAAGTCCCAAATCACTCTTCGAATGAGCGCTCCCATTGTCATCTCAAAAAGACGAGAATGGAAGAGGACCTGACACGATCTTCGTGGCAAAAGCCACACTTTTCACTCACTCTTAGAGACAGACTCTGTGCAATCACGAGACTCGCTTGACATTCCATTCGAGACAGAGGCCTCATAACCCACTCTCGGAGTTGAAACATCCTGCATTTCTTCACAACATTCTTTGTCTTCGACTTTTCAAGACTGTCCAAACATTATTCTGACTTCAAGTTCGCCTCCGTCGACCGAGTGCGATGCATTTCCAGCATTGTTCAAGTTTGATTCCTCTTTTTTCGTTCATTTCTGTATAATCTTATCCATTACCTCTCCAAACACATCAAACTTGCTAGCTTGATTGTTGCTGAGGGAAAATTCAAATGATTTGATGATCCACCAATCCCTCCAATAGACACCAACGATTCTCTCGAAACACAGAATTCTGCAGAAATCATTCATTACAATCGTGTTATATTAGCATGAAAGCGTTTTCCTTTGTTCTTTCAAGAGTGTACGTGATTTCTGAGCTGGTTAAGTCACAATCATGAGACATTTCTCGGATCGAAACATAATTGGCTGAATTGTCAATTGACCGTCGTCTCCTATCGGTATACACTCAGTTGAAGCTCATTATCGAGTCACAAAACCTTCTTTGAAGAAAATTGTTCCCTATATTACGTCACTGATCTCAATTTTTGCTCTTTTCACCAGTTTTTCCAATTCAACCATCAAACGAATGTGTCAGCCTTTCTCATCAACCAGTCTGCCCTCGACTCTCTCAGGGAATCTGACTCACATTTCTCCCAATGTTACTGATATACTTTTCCATACATCGTCGCCTGGAGAACTGAAAGAGTTCACAACTTTCAGTCATGGACAAAAGTTCTCGGTTTTCCGGTCCAGAAACACTGAGCGGTGAAATTTGGTTTTTATATTGTCAGACACTTCAACATCAAAAAAGACCATTGTGGCGAGAAAATCAGAGCGAGCAGTTGTTTCATGATGGAGATACGGAAGAATGAAGAGTCTGAAAAAAAGTGACAAAAATATGTGCTCAACCACAATCGACCATTTTTCACACAGTGAGAGGTGGTGATGAGATGAGATCATTGATACCGAAATTAGCGAGATCCTCAGCCTCCTCCGCAAGAAAATGCAAACATTCGTAAAAAAACGTCTACAGTGGAATGGTTCGTATTTCTCACCCACTAACTGTAGACCAGCCTACTAACCTCGATGCGTATTGATGTCATGTCACCTCCACACATGTGTAGTTTCAGCATCGAACTCCTTTCCCAAATCGTCAGACCAGAGTTTGTCATTTTTCCTGCCGACCACTTTTGTCCATGACTGTTTCATCTACGACGTTATTGAGGAGAAACGGATCATCGAATGGACCGTATGCTCTTTCCGCATTTTTTAAACCTCTTTTCTTATTTTCCAAGACTGTCATGGAATGGTTTGTGGAGACTGTGATTGGACTGGATGCTCGATGGAAAAGGAATGATTGGAGATCCTCTTTAACAACGAATGATGTTTTGATTGATGAAACAGAAACCATTCGACTGAGTATGTTCCTTTTGTCTTTCATTTTGTCACTTTCCGTTTCTCAGAAGCTCCTAATTCTGTCTCGTCTCCATCCTTCCCTCCCTCGTTCTCTGGCGACCTCAACACTGTTTGTGATCTAATCCTCGAAGAACTTGACACTCTTTGGGATTGTGAATGTCTCAATTTTCCTCCACCAATTCAATCAATTGTTGCCAATATGATCACATCAACCATTTCTCACTTCGTCGAGACTGGTGATCTCGTCCTTCGCCCCAACGTCACTCTCGATTCGGTCAGATCCGTCTTTTGTACTGAGGTTACACAATTCATGGAATTTGGAACTTTCCTGCAAGATGACAAGAAAAATTGCGAACCTTTCTTCCAGCTTCGATTCGTGTCATGTCACCACTAGACCATAATAGTCGTCGAGATGTTGAGAATCGTCCGTGAGGAGGACTGGTCATCAGATGTTGATCTCGCGTTTGAATCTGCGTTCGACTGTCAACCCGACGGAAATGGTCGTTTCAATGAGATGGAATTTTGCAGAGCGTGCTGACAACGATATTGAACTGTAGTTTGTGGATGACGTGACTCGGTCTCGTAACAGGATGTGATGGTGGAAAGAGCAGATCAATCAATTTAAGAATAAACAGAGTATCAACAAGTTTCAAACAAAGTTCCAAATTCCCTGAGCCATGTAACCTCAGTAAAGTATTTCATCAGATGGATGATGATGATTATCAACCGCACTGGTTGCATCCTTCAGTCATCATCCCGTACATTGCACACCATGTAGCCAACTCGCGTTTCGTGTCAGTTGTGAACCCTCTTCATATTTTCGCCTTGCCCGATCAATCACCTTCAGACGAGCTGTGGAGGACGGCGAATTCAATTCTGAACAGTTCCTCACATCGGCATAACGTGGAAGCACTTTCTGGTTTTGAGGAGTGGTTGGAGATGATGAGGAAGTGTTTTGAAAAGTCAGAAGTGTTCGTTTGTGTTTTGTTCTCCTTCATTTCTTCAGAGCGACTTCTCATTCCTCCGAATGCCATGCTTCAAGCCAGCTCTCCTTCGTCTCCAATCGAAGTTCCAGAACATCGCTCAACTTTCTCTTCCTTCAAACCAGCTCTCACCAACTCCCACCATTATCTCGTCTTCCGAACCATCTCTTGATTGGAGCACAACTGAACCGTCACTCGCCATCCAATCGTCCTTCTCGCTCAACACTGCACTTCTCTCTGATCCAACCACAAACCTGTCAGAGCTGGATGATCAATCGGAACGATCGGATGTGTCCCTCTCCACCCACCCTTCCTCCAATTCTCCTTTTTCTTCACTTCATTCGAAACAAGAGACACTCCAAACCCTGACTGTCCTCCACTCACTCATCACTGCTCCTCGTTCACAACCTTCGGTCCAGGACCCTCCCCCACCATTCCTTCTTCGTGAGGAACCTGATTTCTCGCCGATCGCACATGAACCAATCGATCTGAACGAGACCTTCTCTCCACACATCTTCGACGAAGAAGACGAAACAACCCTCATTCGCTCAATTCTCAGATGTCATCGCCTTTGCGAAATGATCCATCCCAAACAATGTATCCCCAACCTGGAACAGTTCGTGGAAGGGTTGACTGGGCTTCTGGAGAGTCAGAACATTTCTCTCCAAAATGGGTGATTCTAAATGAATTGTTACCCGCGTATTTTCTTCTGTCATATGAGCAGAAACTCAATACAATTTTCAGAGCGCTCATATTCTCCTTCATTCGACATGATTAAGGTGTTTTCCATTTTTCTGACTCTTCATCCAATCTTTTCCGTCTGATTTCTTCTTTCAGCGATCCTTCTTCGCTCAAACTAACACGTTCCCCCAAAATTGTGCAAGTACCTCGTTCTAACACATCATTTGAAGCTGACCTCCATCGTTTGAACAGTGTATATATTCTCATCTTCGCTTTCCAAGTCCGTTTTATTTCAACTCAGATCTATCAATGACACTTGACATCTCTATGTTTTATTGTGATTTCGAGTTTTTTCATCTCTTTTCCTTCAGCTGTATCATTCAGATCTGGTAGTCTCGTTCTTCTCTTCTCACAGTGAACTTGCGTTTTCTGATCTGCCTCCCTCCTCTGTAGCAAACCATTAAAAGTGTCGTTCCTTCATTTCCACGTCACAAACACGCCATTCTGACACACACCAGAAATTTCATAGAGATCTTTTATGTTTGAAGTGAGATATCCAAAATAAGCTTTTCACGGTTTTTTGGATGATATATGTTTTCAATTCGCATTTCTCTCACAAATCCGTTTTTTTATGTCGTTTACCACCACCTCTTTGATTTCTGAAACGTTGTGAAGAAAAAAAAGTGATAAAATGTCCAGATCCTATAAGAGCTCAATCGAACGCGATCAAAGCAAAATCTACAAAATTTAGCACTTTTCAGTCCTGAAAGCAGATGAATGCAAATTGTGCAATTTTTAATTTTTTGTAACGCACCATAGTGTAAAGTAACATTTCATTTAGAATCACCCAAATGCTGTCTTCTCGCTTCTCACCCACCTCATTAACGATCTCGAGTTTGGAGAGATTCATCGGAAACTGATGTTCTCTCTCCGACACGCTTTCCGTGAAGGGTCGATCCCATCTCAATTCGTCCTCATGTTTGTGTCCTGCTTTTTACAGCGGCACATGTCCGACACTCCCGAAACCATCGACAATTCTCTCCGCAACTTTGATTGGGATGGATTGATCCATCACAAAAACATGATCTTCAAGCTCCTTCAGATGAGTGTTCAGTTCCTCATCGTCAACTTCCACCGTCTCCGAAAGATCTCCCCAAAACTCACAGAATCCATTTTTGTTGAATTTGACACTCACCAACACGCTCTCACCAGAATTGTCGAGATTATCACTGAACTGACGCAACGGAAGGATCTGGCCTATCACCAATCACTTTTCGAGTACTCTCTGATCATGTCGTTCTTCTTCGGAAAGACCCTTCCCGACCCAATCATCCAGTCAATCTGCGATGAAACGTCATTTGGAGTGCCTTCATCTTTCATCAGATTAAATTCTGCCTTCGTCGGATTCCATCCTTCCTTCCTCTTCAACCACACCTCGTTCAACTACCATCCCCGCAGACAGCAAGGCTTCTTGATGGAGCTGCTGTGCGAGCGAGTCGTACGTTCATCACCACACTCCTTCTTCGACTTTGGTCATTTCTCTCCTCCGATTCAATCGCCAGGCTTCTTGTTATTCCATTTGTTTGGCCTCCATTCACTTTTCTTCCGAGGCATCCTTCCTCTTCACAAAGAAGTTCGTCTCTATGATTTCACGGGGGTCGTTCTTGGCATGTTTATGTCCACCATCGTTCATGATGCTGTCGGCATTCGCATGCTCTTTTTACATTCTCCTCCTCCACTCGCTGTCCAATTCTTTGCTCTGCCAATCTGCAACGTCCATTCGGATGGAGAATTGTTTCCGTTTTTGCGAACATTTCTCAGACTTGTTCTCCCGTCCTGTGCCCCGTTTGGAGAGTGCAAGAGTTTCGCGATGATCTTCAGGGAGTTCTCGACAATCAGACACCACAGCGCACCACTTGATGAAGACAACCTCGATGTACTTCAGATTGTGCTGGACTTGCACTGGCCGAGCATTCCGACCTCGTTCGATACTCCTCTGCTCTCAATCAGATCGTCCATCAACGGAATCTCCCTCACAGCCAGTGACTTCATGGTATCAGATTCGAACCTGTTTCAACAAGATTTCGTCGGAGCTCTCATCTTGCATGAATCGAAAAGAGTGAAAGATGTTGCCAGTCCCGGTGTGTCCTTGTAGTATTGTTTATCATTTCACAGGGTTTGCGAAGTGGATATTCAGTCACTCAGATCGACTTCAAGTCTGGTCAAAGTTGCTCTTGTGTGTTATTCTCTCTCTCACTCTTTCTCAGAGAGCCATCGCCATCGCTCGTGTCAGTTGAATTGGAGTTGATGACTCGGTTTGTGCGAGTGAGTTCGGATGCTGTTCGGATGGAGTTGGTGCGGCGTGGAGTGTTGGATGTTGTGGTTGTGTCGGTGTCTTCGTCATCGTTTTTGGAGGACTTCGAAAACGGAGTGGCTCTGATTGGGACTCTGCTCAGGACAATACGACGAGTGGAGCAGAGCACGCAGACCCGTCAATTCGACTTCTCCTCCTTCTTCTGACGTCGTCGCTGTTCAGCCAAATCAATCGGATTCCCAGGGTTCTGATTTGATCCCACTGATCCCACGCTTTTTTGACCTCACCAAATTCCTGCTTTATAATTTCCTTTCATTTCACAATACTTCTTCATATAACTATCATATTATCCATAAATTCTTGAAATGAGAATTAATTGTCCATAGAGTGAAAAAAAGTGGACAAGTTCTGTTTTGGTTGTCTCCATCACCATCGTAATCTGAATTACCTCTATTCACCTGAAAAGATCGAAAAAATCGTCACATGAAATCCATTTCACAGAAACAAGTCCAAAGAAATGAGATTGTAAATTTCGGAGATTGATCTGACCCTTTCAGAGTTTAATCTGCAGGTCAAAAATAGTTTGTGACACTAAATCGAGACATTTTGAAGTGTGAAAGTGAAAAATAATGAATAATAATTGAATTATTTCCGAAATATGTGAAAAGAACGAGAAGGGGACATCACCAGAAGAGTCGATTCGAAGTGGCTGATTAGGCAAATTGTCCTCACCCCCAAAGTGGTCGGGTGAGGACAATTGTACTCAGCTTTGCCTAAAATGGTCAGACCACTCAGAACCCTGCGGATTCCACTCGACGAACCAGTCAGATGCAACGATGGGACTGGATCAGAACGACTCAATCCCATTCCATCGTAGATTCTTCGGAAGGGCAATTTCCGAAGATGGATGGAGATTATAGATGATCAGACTGATTCTTTCGTGGAAATGGTGGGAAGTTGAACGAAGCGGCAGAGCTTTAAACAGGGTCAACAGAAACACAAAAATATTCTGCTCCGAGAGAATGAATTGAAGCTGGAAAGCGAGACGTGGAGAGAATCGGGCAACTAGCAATGTCGGAGCAGGTTGCATGTGCGCACTTTGATTGTTTATTGAAGGGATTCAACACTTCAACTCGCTTAAATTGTCTCTCTCACTTGTTCTCTCTTCCACACTCCTTCAAAAAAACTTGGCATGGGTTCGGTATGTATGCCCAAGTTCGGTATGTATGTCTCAGGTTCGGAATGTATGCCCAAGTTCGGTATGTATGGAAAAAGTTCGGAATGTATGTCACTGGTTGTGGACTGTTGGAAAAGCACTTCTTTGAGCTGGGAATAGTGAACGATCGCATTTACAGTCTGAATAGTTCAAAGTCGAACATAAATAATTCAAAGTCGAAGAAAATAATTCAAAGTCGAAGAAAATAATTCAAAGTCGAAATGAAATAATTCAAAGTCGAAGTAAATAATTCAAAGTCGAAGTGAAATAATTCAAAGTCGAAGAAAATAATTCAAAGTCGAAGTGAAATAATTCAAAGTCGAATTAAATAATTCAAAGTCGAAGAAAATAATTCAAAGTCGAAGCAAATAATTCAAAGTCGAAATGAAATAATTCAAAGTCGAATTAAATAATTCAAAGTCGAAGTGAAATAATTCAAAGTCGAAGAAAATAATTCAAAGTCGAAGTGAAATAATTCAAAGTCGAAGTGAAATAATTCAAAGTCGAAGGACCAAATTTTTGGACCAATTTGTTTTAGTGAACCTCACACACCACTCTTTCATGATCACAAACACAGAATCAATGATCAGAATGGTGGCTAGTTAAGTATCATCCGACAGTATTCAACACTTTCTCGGCCATAGTTCACTTTTTAGAGCTCATTTCCCAGCAATTCTTCGTCTAAGCCCAGAAAAACTAACAAATCAGATCCTGCACAAGTTGAACTCGGCCCAGAGTTTCCATATTTAGTCACACCGATGACTCCTTCACGCCTCTCAAACGTTAGTTCAATCCTACTCTCTTTTGCGTGTCACAGGCTGTTTTTTCTCAGACCAATGAAGTTACTGTTTTCATCTAAAAAGCTCAAAATCACTTCAGAAAGCATGAATGCATTGTTTTAAATCCTGAAAAACGTATTCACCCGATAAAGCACATGGGTACGAAAAGGTCACAGGAGAAATAGAGGAAATTGTGTGCTGCTTTCGAAGGCTAACGGCAAATAATTGTTTTTCGACTTTGAATTATTTCACTTCGACTTTGAATTATTTCACTTCGACTTTGAATTATTTCACTTCGACTTTGAATTATTTCACTTCGACTTTGAATTATTTACTTCGACTTTGAATTATTTCATTTCGACTTTGAATTATTTTCTTCGACTTTGAATTATTTTCTTCGACTTTGAATTATTGTCTTCGACTTTGAATTATTTATGTTCGACTTTGAACTATTCAGACTGTATCCACTTTATTTCAGATTGAACCCGTGAATTGAACCCACACTTTTCCAAAAAGAGAGAGAGAAGCGAATGAATGTGGAGTGAAGGTGAATGGTTTTTACAGCATCGCCACAAAGTGGTTGTTGTTGATGTAGCCAACGTGGATTGTGGCTCCTGGATGATCCGGACCATAAGTCTGACTTTGACTAGTCAGATAGTGGCACTGGATTGGTCGTAATAGGACGTGAGAAAGTCCTGCCAAGTCCAGTTCACTGATCCATCTTCCATCAATTCCAATCACATCCAGATGAGCCTGATAGGAACCCTCTTCGAAATTGTCACCAAATTCCTCGAAGAAGTGAGGGTTGGTTCTTTCCCACTCGGCAAGTTCTCCCCGCAAGTCCGGATGAGCCTCCAGTTCTTCTGGCGTCAGGGATTTTTGAACTGCATAGAATCCACAATTCCCATCGCCAACCACATTTTCAACCTTGAACTGGGGCCATTTCTTTTGAAGTTGTTGAAGAAGTGACTGCACCAATCCAGTCTTGCGTCTCTCCTTCTTTGAGATGGATGGATAGTAGAAATCTGGATCACGATTGGTGGAATGGGTCCGTTTTGTCTTTTGGATGGGTGGACGAAAGCGAGGTGAATCTGGACCCCATTCTTCATCGAGTTGTGGTTGAACCTCGTGAACGACTTTTGGTGTTGCCTTCTTTGCCAGCTTAGCATTCACGATGTCCAGTTGGATTGAAGCCAGAGATTGCTGCTTCTGGATCACTTTGAGTTTTCTGTTGTGATGGCTTCTGATTACCTTGTCTGATTTCTGGATCAGTTCAGCATTCTTCTTTCTGCGATCATTGTCCACAGAGAGCAGTTTGATTGTGGCCTGTTTCTCAGCGTCCTCGAAAGACATCATGAGATCAAGTTGATCTTTTGTCACGGATCCACATTCTCGGAGAAAATCCTGAAATGTCCAAGGCATCTTTCGCAGTTGTTCCGCTTGGATGTATCCTTCATGGAACCACCTTGGGACACCATTCTTTGGGAGTGAAGCTCTGACATGCTTCCACCTTGCTTCGATGTGGTTTGTGGTCGCTCCATCCGGTCCAACCCATTCATTCCGAGAATGATTGACTGTCTTGTGCTTTTTCTTTTTCGTGTCTGCAAATCCATATCCTTTCCACATATCAGTCACGATTTCGGTTCCTTTCTTGATTCTTCTATTGCAAACTTCTTCAAGTGTCGCTCGATCTCTTGCAGCCACCATCTCCACAAAATAGGCTGATGGATTTCCAACTTCGCATCCTCCCACCATCCAGTATCCTGTTCTTCCCTTCCCACGCCTTCCTTTCGATCGAATCATGTGGGCTTCATCAACTTCGACTGTCTTTCCAGGTCCTCCGATCTTTGTTTCTCTCTTCTGAAGGGCAACACAACACACATGACGGCAGATTCTTCTCCACTTTGTAGCTGCTTCTTTTGCTATTCCACAATCGGCTTGCATGGCAGAAATCGAATCGTTCTTCCAGAATGATCGGAATATTTTCAATATTGTTCGGAGTGGGAGTTTTGATTTCTGAAGTATGGTTTGATCACTTACGGAGACTCGAACTTTAGGATGGCCATTTGCGCATGAAAAGACTCTTGATTCGGAATTTGGTCTGTTTTTCTTCGTCTTGCTGAGTATTTTCCCGCATTCAGGGCAAGTCGTGGAGCGTGGGAGGAGCCCACATTCTTGGGCAAACGTAAATGCTCGTTGAGGTGTGTCTTCGAGACACTCTGGGACGGGTTCGGTCTCCAGATTTTGATTGGATTTATCATCTTCGTCAGCAGATGACTCCGCTTGAGCGCGATCAATCTTCTCGTTTGTGTCGCTTCGATCTTGTTGTGTTGTCAATATTGTTTTTCTAAAGTCAAGAATATGATTCAAATGAGTATAATGAAGTGCATACACTGTCTCAAGAAGAGATTTAGCGAGTGAGGATATCACGTCCATGGTCAGAATAAATTATGTCGAATATCTCTCATATGAAGGAGTATCTCTGTTTAACATATTGCATCCCCTTCATTATCACCTTTTCCTTCATAAAATGATTAGATTTAAGAATAGGATCAAAAATGACGAATTTAATGCACTTCTTCATCCATTCACGATCTGACACGTTTTCTCTTCTCGGCCCGATGACATCATCAAATCGAACCGTCAGTCTCAGTTCAACCGTTAATACGATGTGATTCCTTGACGCTGGCTATCTAAATCGAATCATATCTCCAAAAAGTTGACCAAGGTGGAAGGATCTGGTTTCTCCATTGGTTTCCTGAATTCAAATCGAGTATCTATGAGTTGATGTCCTAGAAGGGATATTTCCCCTGTGCACTGTTTGGAGATGTTTGCTCATTTTGGACTCTGATAGGTCGCGCGGAAAATCCAAAAGACATACGTATCGAACTTGGGCATACGTTCCGAACCCATGCCAAAAACTTCTTCCCAGTAATATCATCCTGTCAACATTGGTCCCATTTTTGATGCGATCGACTCGTGGAGAGACTGAAAAACAGCGGATCAAAGAATAGTTGTGAGATCAAGCCACACTTTGCGACAATTCCACACTAATCTCAAACCATCTCTTCTCAGTCTGGGTTTTCATTACTGTTACCATGTTTGTACTCACACAATCGTTTCATTTCACTCTGACGCCAGAAATCTCCCAAATTGACTCTTTTTGTGAATCGTCGTTCAGTCAGACGAAACAAGAGTTCCATCGTTTGATGTTCATTTTTCGCTTTTGATTCATCCGTTTCTACATATTTTCCCTTTTTCTGATCTCTTTCTTCTCTCACATTTTCTAGCCATTGAGTTCATCGATATTCAAAAGCAGTTCCTGTATTGTCGTCTGAATGAGTCAACGAACTTTTCTTTCCATACCATCCATTAATTCTATCTCCACAGAATGTGGCAACAGTGATGTGGCGACCAATGCACTATTTGAGGAGATTCGCACACAATCTCTCTCATCACACATCCACCAGTTTGAAAGCGGTGATGAGTCTCTTTCATGGACAGTGTGTTTTGTTCCTCGTTTTCCAACTTCCTGCAGAGATTGATGGAATGGTTTGTTGAAGCGGTGATTGGAGCGGAACTGTTCCGAAATGAACACCCCTCTGCCCCGCCTCTGACATTCGAGAACATCCGAATTGACTCATCCTCCACAATCGTGATCGGTCTTCTCTTTTTCTCCTTTCATCGTCTGATCAGCTTTTCCCTCGTCGCCAGACGAACCATCGATTTCTGGTTCTCTCTCTTCCGACATCTCCACACTCTGCTCGTTCTTTCTTCACATCCATCGAACACTCGAAAGCAACAACCGATTGATCATCCCTCTTCATCCGAAACATGACAATATTGTCTTCTCTCGCTTCATGGTTTGTCTCGTCGAACATTTTGTTGCTTCTGGAGATCTCATTCTCCCAAACTCGTCCCCAAAAGATCACTCACAATATTTTGCAGACTCTTATCGTGCTCTTGACGCGAATGTCGGTCCATCTTCCTCTCCATTTCTACTCCACAATCTCGTCACATCGTTCACTCGTTTTATTCAACTTACCAACAATCGCAACTGTTTTCTTCTGCCAGAACACTCATTTCTGCGCGGTAAGAATGTTGAATCTTCTGAACAGCTTCTGGATGCTGTGAAGAAGGTCAAAGAAGCACACTCGTTGGAGGCAATTCGGAAGGTGTTTTATGATTGGGCAGAATGGGAGAAGATGATGGTGACAATCGAGGATGATGCAACACTTGGGGTGTGTCTTCATTTCTGTTCATTCTTCCCTTCAGACTGATCTTTCCTTCCTCCAATCTCGCTGTCTTCGAACCACACTCCTCTCCCTCCAATCGAAGCATCAAATCCGAGCCAATCAACCTCCAACCGAAAAGAACCGTGAATCAGACTCATCGTCGAATGAGATGAACACATCCATCACTCATGTCCCAAGCGAGATTGACGTGACGTGGAATCTGATGGATGTCGGCCCTTCACAATTGTCAACTGCCATCTCCACGCAAACATCACTCCCATCTGATCAGTCGTCTTCTGAACCGCAAGCCCTCGCTTCTGAGCACTTGATATTCACCACAGAATTCGCCAGACATCACTCTCAGCAAATTCTCTCTATGATTCATCTTCACCTATCACGACCTCCTCACACTTCCTTCCCATGGAACAACCGTCCGTTAAACGTTTCGGATTCGGTAGTGGACGCGACTTTCCAACCACCTCCTCAATTCGTCGATCAAAATGAGAAGTTCGACATCTCGCTGTTCGACCAGTCAGACGACGTGAAGGTCGTGGCATCGCTCCGTCGGTGTCACGCTGTTCTCGAAGCGACGAACTCCACAGAATGCATGGTTGACATCGACACTTTCCGAACCTCCCTCGTCTCTGGTCTCCACTCGTCAAATTTCGCCATCCAGATGGAATGTCAGAGACTCTTCTTCAGATCAGCAGAGTTGCTTCACATAGCTGACGATCCCTTCAACACCAAATTTCAGAATCTCCACAAGGCATTCCGCGATGGAACAATCTGCGAGAAAATAGCCTTGCTGCATTTGTGGATGCGATGGTTCCAGTTCACAGCAATGGGGGGACATGGACGGATGATGGTTGAGTCAGACTTCGATTTCGACGGGTTTCTGGCTGCTGATCTTGGCATCACACTCCTCTTCGACGAGGCATGTTGCTTCGTCGAAAGAATCGTCATCATCAAAACGGTTTCGATGTCCTTTCGATGGAAATTGTACTTCCTTCATTCGTTTGAGAAGAGGCATCAGATGATGTTGCGTCTCTCCAGCGATCAGAGTCCATCTTCGAAACAGGAACGACCCAGCAACTTTATGAGTCCATTCGCAATCACTCTCGGTTCGTTCTTGTCTGTCTTTCGTGGTTGTGATTTCCCTTCTGCACTGACTGAGCTCATCACAACTGTTTTGGACCAAATTCCACACATGATGTCGCCTCAAGTGAATCCAGCCTACTTTCTCAACCACACCTCCATCAATCCCAAACATCGACACTCCTTCTTCCCGATGGATCTGATGTTCGAGAGATATTTTCGCAATGATCCAGACACGTTCTTCGAAATATGGGCTGATGTATCTGACTGCACTCCGTGAAAGTTCCTCTTCACTCCTTATGTTGGACTACACTCCCTCCTCCTTCGATGTCCCAAACTCAATCCCGATCAGCCAGCACTTGCCCGACTCCTTCTCACGCTCATCGTCGATCACTCAGCTCAGGACACCACACAAGTAGACATTCGCAGAATCTTCTGCTATTTCCCTCCTCCTCGCCTTTTCGACGCTTTTCTCTCCCCTTTACGCCTCATCGGATCATCATACCCAATCGAGATGCTCATTCTTGCCACATTCTGTGATTTTGGTGTTTACACCGCTCCCTTCGGTGATTGTTCGTCTCTCGCCAAAGTGTTCAAGATGCTGATTCCCTTCGATTCGAATCCAGACCAAGTCGAGCTCAACAGATTGAGTGTTGTCGGAGAGACTGTTGTGTCTCTTCACTGGCTCAACATTCCTTCTCACTTCGACTCGCCACTCCTCTGCCATCTTCCTTCTCTGGCTGGTGCTCAGCGCGGCGTCCTCCAAACTCTCTCCTCTCTCTCTGGCATCCCCTCTCTCATCACTCCGAACACACCCGAATCCGACTGGAATCGCATCCGAATCATGATGTCGAATGCAGGAACCACCAACGAGAGGGTTCACATTCTGTCTCAATGTGTTCGTCGTGAGACTTATTTTGGTCTGACTCCACTTTTGTAATTCTTTCTCAGATTTCTGTTCTCCATCAAACGCTCTATTTCTCAGATTTCTGTTCTCCATCAAACGCTCTCTTTCTCATGATCTTTATCACTCGTCTCGTCCTGTTTGTGTTCTCTCCTCTTTCTTCATCTCTTCAGATCTCGTCTTCCGGCACACGTATCTGTTGCATTAGAGTTCATCCATCGATTAATCAGTGTCTCGTCTGATGCAGTTCGGATCGAGTTGGTGAAGCAAGGTCTGTTGGATCATGTCGTGTTCGCTGTGTCGAATTCGTCGTTCTTGGATGACTACGAGAAAGGGATTGCTGTGATTGGGATTCTTCTGGCAACAATCCGACGAGTTGAGCAGAAATGGAGAATGCGAAAATTCGACTTCTTTCGAGGTCTGAATGCCCGTCCGAGAAGCTCATAGTATGGCGTACTCGTCCAAGCGAAACATCCCGTCCCAGCTCTCTAGACTGAACACCCTGTGAATGTCTCTGATCACTTCCCCCTTCTCCACTTTAATTCGGCGAACCAACCATCTCTTACAATCAGCACTCAGAGTGGATGAGTTATCAGCATCATTGCGAG
This sequence comes from Blattamonas nauphoetae, assembly GCA_033064195.1. NCBI lineage: Eukaryota > Preaxostyla > Oxymonadida > Blattamonas > Blattamonas nauphoetae. The sequence goes on along the minus strand of JARBJD010000276.1, from coordinate 52,155 downwards.
GCCATTCCGAACCAACAGCTGAAATCCAACATCAGATTTGGCTGCACATGATGTCCGTCCGAAGAATCAGCGTCTTCTAAATTCTCTTCTTTCTCCAATTCTCTCTCAGTTCATGGACGTTCTTCTCTCAAAAAGGAAAATTGGATTCTGTTGAAGCTTTTACAGTGCTTCGGGCAGGTTAAGTGTGTTCAGTTTGATGATTCACTGAAGAGATTCTCCACATCGGCACGAGTGGACTTTCTGGGCCAAAGGTGATCGATAGTCACCTGAAAACCCGGTAGTAAATAACAAATCGGTAGTTTTTTTTCGGGTCCCAAAAGTGTAGAGTAACACTGGATTTCTGATTTTTTCGACAATTTTTCAATCTAAATGACATTTTTATGAATAAATGAAGTGTCCTAGGTGGTTCAGAACAAATAGTTTTGATTACCCAGCATGATTTTCTCATGGACTTGAAAAGTTGATTTCGTTGTATCTTCATAACCAGACATAATTTTGACCTGAAATTTTCGCGAAAGTGAATGTTTTGAGAAAAATAAACTTATGATATTTCAACTTTTTTAATAATTTTTCCACCTCGAGAGATTGTGAAAGTCGCTGTAAACGGATGGTCTGAAATTGTCTTCTCACCGTGAATCAGATGGGAGTCCCGTTTTCAAAATTCATCAAAATGACGTCAACACTGTCACAATCGAATCAAACTGATCAATTTTGCATACAAGGTGAATGGTGACTGACAAGTCCGAAGACTCTTGCAGAATTCTGTGAAAAATGATGAAAAAGTAGGAAAATTGTGTCAGCGAAAAAAAAAAGTTGAAGTATCAAAAGTTTATTTTTCTCAAAACAGTCACTTTCGCGAAAATTTCAGGTCAAAATTATGTCTGGTTATGAAGATACAACGAGATCAACTTTTCAAGTCCATGAGAAAATCATGCTGGGTAATCAAAACTATTTGTTCTGAACCACCTAGGACACTTCATTTATTCATAAAAATGTCATTTAGATTGAAAAATTGTCGAAAAAATCAGAAATCCAGTGTTACTCTACACTTTTGGGACCCGAAAAAAAACTACCGATTTGTTATTTACTACCGGGTTTTCAGGTGACTAGAGGTGTGTTGTGACATTGTAGTTCATCGAGGCTATTCTCTCGTAATAAATTGTCGAATATGGATGTGAACACGTTTTATTTTCAAAATGTTGAGAATACTGTCGAGATCGTCTCAGAGAATGTCACGATCATTCGATCGTGTTTGATGAGGTCGATCGGCGAACTATATCACTTCATCTTTACGCTTTCTTGATTCATTTCAACTTTATGTCTCGTATTTTCTTTCAATTTTTCAAAACATAGCGATTGATCATGATGTATCGTGAAGTGACAATCTACTGCAGTTCTCCCTTCAAGACACCAATTTTTTGGAAGTGAACGTGCGGCGCGTTTGGCCAAGCGGTAGCCAACCCCTCTGTCGACTGTTGTGCTCGGGGTTCGACTCCCGCCGAGCACAACTTTTTTGCCACTACTTAGAGTTTTTTGGCCCAGAAAGTCCACCCTTGCCCTCCACATCAACTCGTTCACTTTGCCACTCTTCCGCACTCCTTCAAAATGATCTTCTTCACTATTGTCTCGTTATAAGGATCTTGTTCGACATTTGAGGTGAGCGAGTCGTATGTGGACAAATCAACAACTTTCCTTCGTGAAAAGAGGAGATCAAGCCACACTTTGTGACAACCATCCCTCAATTTCAAACTAACTCTTCTCTGCCTGCATTTTCATCACAGTTGCCGTGTATGTGCTCGCAGAATCGGTTCATCTCTCTCCAGCGTCCCCAATCTTCCCAATTGGATCATTTCGTGAGTTTGCTTCTAAAGGGCTTCTCAGGAGTATATTTGTTTTATATTCATTTCTCAATCTTCACTGATCATTCTCTATATCTCTTGCTCCTTTATTTTCTCCTATTTCCATCCAGTTTTCTGGGTATTATTTTAGAGTCAAATTTTTCAGACTAACCACATCTCTTGTTGTGAATGAGTGAACAGCCTTCTCTTTCCCCTACATTCATTGATTCTACATCCACAAAGTGCAGCGAGAGACACATGACTGATAAAGCACTTTCTCAGAAGATTCGGACACAATCTCTCGAATCACATCTCCAGTGGTTTGAAAGTGGTGATAAGTCTCTTCCTTGGACAGTGTGTTGTTCTCCTACTTTGCTCACTTCCTTCAGAGATTGATGGAATGGTTTGTTGAAGCGGTGATTGGAGCGGAACTGTTCCGAAATGAACACCCCTCTGCCCCGCCTCTGACATTCGAGAACATCCGAATTGACTCATCCTCCACAATCGTGATCGGTCTTCTCTTTTTCTCCTTTCATCGTCTGATCAGCTTTTCCCTCGTCGCCATCCCAACCCTCGATTTCTGGTTCTCTCTCTTCCGACATCTCCACTCTCTGCTGGTTCTTTGTGCATTCTCATCGCACACTTGAACAACTGAGTCAATTGATCATCCCTCTTCATCCAAAACGTGAAAAGATTGTCTTCTCTCGCATCATGATTGCCCTTGTCGACCATTTCGTTGCTTCTGGAGATATCATTCTCCCAACCTCGTCTCCAACTGATCACTCACAATATTTTGCAGCATATTGTCGTGACTTCCGCGAGAATGACAATGAATTTTCCGATATATTTCTCCTCCACAACATCACCAAAATATTCATTCGTTTTATTCATCATCCCGACAAACGCAGTTCTTTCATTCTTCCATCCCACTCATTTCTGCGCGGTAAGAATGTTGAATCTTCGGAAGAGCTTCTGAAGGCTGTGAAGAAGGTCAAAGAGACACACTCACTGGAGATCGTTTCCAATGCCTATTATGACTGGTTGGAATGGATGACGATGATGGAGTCAATCGAGAAAGATGCAACGATTGGGGTGTGTCTTCATTTCTGTTCATCTTTCTCTTCAGTCTGATCTTTCCTTCCTCCAATCTCGCTGTCTTCGAGCCACACTCCTCTCACTCCAAACGAAACATCAACTCATCGCTAACCCATCTCAAATCGAAGAGAGCAGTGAATCAGACTCCTCGTCGAATGAGATGAACATATCCATCACTCGCCTCCCAAGCGAGATTGATGTGACGTGGAATTTGATGGACGTGGGCCCTTCACAATTGTCAACTGCCATCTCCACGCAAACATCACTCCCATCTGATCAATCGTCTTCCGATTCTCAACTCATCGCATCCGACCAGTTGTCCTTCCATTCAGACTCCATCGCTCACCATTCCCGACAGATCCTCTCTGCGATCCATCTTCACCTCACACGACCACATCCCACTTCCTTCCCGTGGGACGTCCGTCCATCGATCTTATCGGAATCAGCTATGGACGCCCATCATCAACCAACTCCTCACTCCGTCGATGAAAACGAGAAGTTCGACATCTCGCTTTTCGACCAGTCAGACGACGTGAAGATTGTGGCATCGCTCCGTCGGTGTCATGCAATTGTCCATCAGACAAAATCCACAGAATGTATTGTTGATGTCGCCACTTTTCGGAATTTCCTCATCTCTGGTCTCCACTCATCCAATCTTGCCGTTCAGGCCCGATGTTTTAGTCTCTTCTTCGAAACTGGTCCCTTCATTCAAACTGACGATGATCCTCGCGAAGTCCGATTTAACAGTCTTCGTAAGGCATTCCGCGATGGAACAGTTTTTGAGCAGTTGACTCTCCTGGAATTGTGGGTGAGATGGTGCATCATTACCGAAAGTGGACATGGACAGAAGATGGATGAATCAGACTTCGATTTCGACGGGTTGCTGGCTGCTGATCTGAGTGATCCTAAACTCTTCGATTACACTTGTGACTTGATCGAAAGTATCTTCATGAGGAATGTGGTTTCGATGTCCGTTCGATGGAGGTTGGACTTCCTTCTTTCGTTTGAGAAGAGGCATCAGATGATGTCGCGTCTTTCGAGCGATCCGAGTCCATCTTCGGACCAAATCCGATCCAGACACTTTCTGAGTCCACTCTCAACCAAACTCGGCTCGCTCTTGTCTGTCTTTTGTGGCTGTGATTTCCCTTCTGCACTGACTGAATTCATCATCAACTATCTGGACTCAAGTCCACACACATCGTTACATGAGGTGAATGAAATATACTTTCTTAGCCACACCTCCATCAATCCCAAACACCAACACACATTCTTCCCGATGGATCTCATATTTGAAAGATTTCATCGCAATGATCCCAACACATTTTTCAGAGTATGGCCTGATGTGTCCGACTGCACTCCGAGAAAGATCCTCTTCACTCCTTATGTTGGACTGCACTCCCTCCTTCTTCGATGTCCCTCACTCAATTTGGATCAGCCGGCCCTTCACCATCTCCTTGAAATGCTCTACGTCGATCTATCAGAGCAGGACACCACCCACTCAGACCTTGTCCTCCTCTTCAATTTCTATCCTCCTCCTCGCCTTCTCGACACTCTCCTCTCCTCTCCACAACACATTAGAGCATCTTTCCAAATTCGGGGGCTCATTCTCTTCGTCTTCAGTCACTTTGGTGCATTCACTGCTCACTTCGGTGCATGTTCATCTCTCGCCAAAGTGTTCACGATGCTCACTCCCTTCGATCTGGATCCGGGACAAGACGCGCAGGACTGGTTGAGCAAAGCTGGAGAGATTGTTGTGTCTCTTCACTGGCTGAGCATTCCTTCTCACTTCGACTCTCCACTCCTCTCCCATCTTCCCTCTCTGGCTGGTGCTCAGCGAGGCGTCCTCCAAACTCTCTCCGCATACTCTGGCATTCCCTCTCTCGTCACTGCAAACCGCACCGTATCCAACTGGGCTATCATCAATTCCGTATTGTCGCCATCAATGACGTATCACGATGGAATCCACGTTCTATCTCTCACTGTTCAATCATTGACTTCTGACGGTCTGACTTCACTTTTTTCATTCTTCTCAGATTTCCATTATTTCGCAATCACTCCGTCTTTCGTCAAGTTTCTCGCGGAGAATTTCCTGTTTGTGTTCTCATCACTGTCTTCATCTTTTCAGATCTCCCTTTCCCGCAGTCGTTTCTGCTGCCTTCGAGTTCTTTCATCGACTTGTCACTGTCTCGTCTGATGCTGTTCGGATAGATTTGGTGAAACAAAATCTATTGGATCATATCGTGTTCGCTGTGTGGAATTCGTCGTTCTTGGATGACTACGAGAAAGGGATTGCTGTGATTGGGATTCTTCTGGCGACAATCCGACGAGCCGATCAGAAACGGAGAATGAGAGTGTTCGACTTCTTTCGAGGTCTGAATGCTCATCCGAGACGCTCGTTGTCTGAATGCCTCTATCAGTAAGAACTGTTCAGCACGCTCTGTCGTTCGGGTGTCACCTCTCGAAGTCGATGACGAGAAATGATGAAAATAATCAAAACACGCTTCGATTTAAGAGTCATCCCACTCTCATTCCGACAGAGTCGTTCGCATTTCATTGGGAAAACAGTCATGAAAAAATAAGAATTGTCGTGTTTGAATCATTCTGCTCAAACCCAGAGGAATCGAACGAATGATGTCTGAGTGACAGGGAAGTGAAAACACAATCAAACAGAAGAAAACCAGAAAATGGGTAAACAAGATCGGGCAAAAGAACAGCAAAGGGAAGGAAGGCGACGGAGGGGAGTGAAATGAGACACAGTTGAGTCGAATCGGTCGGCAATGAATGACAGAAGTGACGTGAGATAAAGGAAGAACAATTGTGAATCAAGAGACACTGAACAGTTCAAGAGCGGGGGCTATGAAATCATCTCGTCGACGGATGATTCCACTCAGAATCACGAAGAAGGATGTGTGCGATGCGTGAAAGCAATGAAGACGACCACAGCAGTCCAAGTGATGTTCTCATTGTGAAGTGAGGGTGATCGATCGACGTCACAAGTCCAGCTTGGTGGAGCGCTGGTCGACGATGAGTGATTGTGTTGGTGGGTGGGATGAATGGCAGGGTGAGATGGAGTGACGTGAATCTCAAGTCTCGTGCGGTTGCGTGGGCTTGAGCTGATTCGTGTGAGGTGGGTTGAGAGCAGGAGGGATTTGATCGTGACGTGAAAAGAATCCATTTCGGCAACAGTGACATGAGAACGAAGAGATGATGAGATGGGTGGTGTTCGAAGTGGCTGGTGGTTTTTCCGTTGGAGTGGCGAAGATCAGGCAGTAACTCCAGAAACGACAACAGGCTCGTTCGGAACTGGCTGAATAGGAATCTGTGGTTGGGAGCTCAGAACTCTCAGTCGTGATTTCACATCTGCCAACGTGGGTCGTTCGTCAGGTGATATGGAGAGACATTCACGAACAAGAGTCGCCATCGATTCGTCTTCCCAGTTGTGGATCAGAGGTGTTACGCCTGCCTTGATCTGCCGAGACGCATTCACAGTGTCCTGCTCCGCGAAGGGCACCTGTTCAGTCTCGATTTCCCACAAGACGAGGCCGAGCCGAAAAACCGACGCTTTCATTTCATCGTATCCTCCTTCCTCCTTCGCTGTGTCGTTCTCGCCCTCCTTCGTCTCCTGTTCTGGAGCATTCCATCGACGATCTTCATTGTTTCGAGACTCGCTCCCTTTTATCTGACCTCCTTGCGATTGTTGTTGCAGTTGGCTCTCGACTCGGAGGAAGACATTGTCAGTGAAGTCCATGATGATCCAGTGTGGAGACAGCTTTGAGAAGATCTCGCTGGATGGTCGCTCCTTTGCCATTCGCTCCAGTCCCTTCACAATCTGCAAGGCAATCGTCCTCTTCGACAGATCCTTCTTCTTCTCGACGTGGAGACGATGATACAACGTGTTTCGTGAATCTACCGAGATTTCACCATTCTCGCCATTGCATCCGATCGCGGAGACATACTGAACGGGAACGAAGCCTGTTGCATCGATCTTCTGGCCTGTCATGTCGTGTCCGTTGTCGTCGCTCACCATGAGAAGCGAGCTCTGCTGTGAGCGATCTTTGGAGGCACCGAAAAGTGGTTTGACGGTATCATCTGGTTCAACCAGCTCATTTTTCATTTCAACGTCGGCCTCGTCTGCCATGTCCAGTTCGTGGCTGGCTTGTGCTGCTTCTTTCTTCGTTTTTCTGCGACGGCAGAGAACAATCAGGATGATGATGAGGAATAGAGCGGCGATGATGACAGCGACAATGGGAACGACGATTGAGGTAATCACTCCAGCTTGTGACAGTTTTCCATTGCCCTTTCCAGTCAACGAGAAAGAATCTGTGGTCTGGTCATCAGCATACAAGAGTCGGCAGCGAAGTTCAGATTTCTTGTCCATGGCACTCAGAGAGGATTGTGGGAGGACGAATGACAGTTCTGTTTCCGTCCATTTGGTTGGATTGAGAGACGAGATGTCGAAACTGAGCGGTTGTCCTTCGTTCGATTTGGATAGATTGTGTTCAAACACTTCCAACTTGAGCCCGCATGGAACCATCGACGTCCCAATCACCTTCACGGAATACTCCTTCAGTTTCTTGTCCAAAACGCTGGTTGATTCGTTCGCGTCCAGAGTCGGAACGAAGAGTGGGGCGTGTTGAGCGACATCATCTCTCGTGACTGGGCATTCGTCTGTCCAGATCCAAAGATGGGGTGGTGATACTCCATCGCCTGCCCCGATCCCAGTGATCGACATGGTTCCATTAGTGCACTTGATGTTTCGGCGACGAGAAGACCATTCCTCGCTTGAAGGAGAATTCCCACTGAAGACACAGGCTGTCAAGGAAAGAACGCTGTCAGAGACAGAGAGTGCTCCCAGCGGGATGTGTGTCAGATCGGTGTGTAAGAGAGAGATTGTTGTGGCTTCGATCTCAATCAGGCTTGTCTCCCATCCACACAAATCAGACATCTCACCTTGGTCGGATGCTGGTGATGGAGAGAGGGATGTGAAGATGCAGTCTCGGATGGTGAGCTCTTCTCCATCTTTGGCTGTGATGAGTGTTGAACCAGAGCATCCTGAAAAAGTCATGTTGTTGATCGTGCTCTCTCCGAATTCAGAAAATGTGAAGAGAGGAGAGTTGAAGTTCTGTTTCGCGATTTTGACGTTGGAGAGTGAGAAAGATGAGTTGGCGAGGGAGAGCAACTGTCCTTCGATTTGTTTTGTTGATGTGAGTGTCATTCCTGTCAGACTCAGACTGCCTCCTTCCATCTTCACAACACTTCCGTTTTGTGCCACTGCTGTTTCGATTGTGAGAGTTGTCACTTTCACCGATCCTCCCAGAAGCGAGAATAAGATCGAGTTCTGTGCCATTTCCGAGTGAACCATGATATCGTTCATTTCTGTTGTTCCTGCCGTCATTCGGATGAAAAGTGCTGACGACTTCCCTTGGGATGAGATGCGAAGGTGTGAGAGTGTCAGCTTGTCGGATGAATGAACAATCACAGCGTCAGCAGACTGAGAGAGAGGAAGCGAGAAGTCGAGAGTGGTTATCGACACAATTTTGTCACCAGTTGTTTCGAATGATCCTGATTCACCGACTTGACATGTGCAGAGCGTGTTGGGATTGTTCCCTGAGAAGATCACGCCATTTGGTAGCGAAATACTCGCTGATAGATCAATCTCGTCCATCACAACAATCTTGTTCGTCTTCTGAGCGGTGAGGCGACTAATAGATTGGGAGATGGTTGGGCACCAGATGCTGTTCGATCCACACTTCGCCATGTCGATGCCAGAGGAGGACACTCCAACTGGGCCTTCAGATGGAAGCAGGTAGAACAAGAGCGAGGCTGGGAGTTCGTGGAATGTGTCAAAACTCCAAAGATGGTTCAGTGGCGTTGTTTCTGTGTACGACCCAACGAATCGATCATCGCCTTCAGAAATGCAATCTGCCAGTTTGGGTCCAACGACGGAGACAAAACACGACTCGTCATCTTCATTGTCGTTCATATCGATGAAGTGGTTTATTGTCGATGACAAATGATGAGAGTGAGCAACCTGTGAGTTCTATCAAACCAGATTCCACAAGGAAGAGAGAATCAGCTCTCTCCAACGGTTCCGCATTCTGGGATGAAGTCGAAGGGAGTGGAACGAATGAAAGATCTGCGAAAGTGAGATTGGAATCCTGAGTTGTGAATGTCGTCGAACTTGACACAGAAATGATTTGTTTCTTGTTGTCGGATGATTTGACTGAGAGATCTTTGGTGGCAACGAAGTTTGCTGTTTCAGTCAGAGCACTACAGAGAATGATTGTCTCTCCATTATCAACCTTCTCTAGACTAGCTGAGAGGGAGGAGCATGGAAGAGCAGAAACACCACATTTCGCGTGACTTCCTCCTTCCGAATGAAGATACATCGTGGTCCCATCATACGAATACCAACTGTAGATCAGCTCATTCACATTCCCATCCTCGTCAATCGTAGCGAACTCGTTTATCTCGTCTTTGGAGTAGCGGGGACTGTCTGTCAGGGTCGGTCCCCAAGTTTTGAGGAGTTCCGAGAGGGCAGAAAGTGAATTTTCGTCCGGGTTAGTCGAGACAACAATTTGGGCATGTCTTCCAACTGTGTTCGATGAGATGTTTGAGATGGGTTTTGTTCCACTTGAGGAGGTTGTCGAGCCGAGATGAAGACGAATGGCTGTTCCGAGCGTGGCGTGCGAGAATTTGATGTGTTGGATCAGTGTGTCGGTGAGGATGAGATTTCCAGCTGTCTTCACTTCAATCAGAGTCGTTGTTGATGCTGGGAGAACATGAGGCGATGAACTGTCTTCTGATCCGATCACACACGACGAGAAAGAGAGTTCTCCTTCCTCAACCACAAAGAGAGTGGCTGACTGACATGTTTCGGCAACAGTGAAGATGATCGACGCAAACGATAAGTTGGCCTCGGAACTGGCAACTTCGATCGAGCCATTCTGGTCAAATTTGATTCCTTGCTTCGTTGCCGATGATGACGACTTGATTACCCACAACGACGTCACCGACAGTTTCGTTGAGAGAGATGTTGATGTTGAAAGGGTGAGCGTGGAGAGGTCGTTGAGACCACCTGATTTGAAGGCAGAATCGAGAGTGGTGCATTGGAAAGTGGATGATCCACAATTCGGATGATCGACAGCATTGTCATCTGATCCAATTTTGACCTCTTCCTTCGGAGACATCAGCCAATACACAAGTGAGTTGTTTCTCCATTTGTCCTTTTGGTCCATTGAGACATCTTCCCCAACGTAGAAGGGCAGATCTGATGTTGTCGGGTTCGAATGCCAAAGTGAAGGCTGAATCTGCTGTTTGAATGATCGTCCCTTCAGAGAAATGTATTTTCCTTGTTCCAAATCTGTTGTGACTCGAGTGATCGACTGAAGAACAAAACTGACGCGGCCACTCGTCTCGATCTCGAATAACGTTGTCTTCGAAAATGTGAGATTGGTGAGAGTGCAACCAGTAATATCGCACGTTCCATTTCGCAACTCCCCCTTAACAGAAGGGGTAGGCGTAAAATGGACGAGAGGGACAGAGAGAGTAGCGATGGAAGTGGTGAGAGTTGGGGAGAACGAGACGGTGTTCAGGACGAGTGAGCTCCCCACACACCAGATCGGAGATGTCGAAGTTGTGGTGCCGCTCTCGCTCAAGACAACGCAGTGTTGCATCGCAAGTCGCCCTTCTTTGGATGTCACCTTCACAACTTGGTGCAATGATTTCAACAAAAACCTGATCCTCACAGCGGTCAATCTCGATTCACCAGTGATCGTGAACACGACTGCCTCCTTGTCATTGTGAGCCGCAGAGAGAGGCAAACTGAAAACATAATTGCTGTCCGAAGACGAACTGAGATAGAGCACATCGTGTCTCTGAAATTCGATTGGTTCCGTTGTCATTGCATCGTAAACTTGAACGCATTTTCGTTGGAACGGGCGTCCATCGGAATATTCTGATTGAAGAAAGGGGAGAGCATAAACGAGAGTCTTGCAGTCGACTTTGGACCATTTGCACGTTTGAGCATCCGAACCAATGCTTGAAATGCGAACAGTTGGAAATGGAAGATAGTCCGAGATTGCGAGGAGCTCGTCATCTCCATCATGGTTCTCGATTTCGAGATGTGGGAATCTGCTGTAGGATTCTCCACCACATTCCGACAGAAGATCTGGTCCTGTTTCTCCCAGCACTTCCTCCTCGACAAACACGTCATTCCCAAAAGTAGCTGTGTTGCCCTCAAAATATGAACCGCTCAGAGCGAGAGGCTTCACTGAAGTTGTGGTTCCTGTCACAAAGATCGCTCCTCCCTTCCCAGAATCCACACCACTCTCATCCTCATCATGTGCAGTGTTGTTTGTGTAACAAACTGTGTTCTTCGATATGACTGACGATGGGGAGTCGTTTCCGAAGTCGATGAAGAACACACCTCCCCTTTTGGCAGAATTGGAGACGAGAGTAGTCGATTCAATGAGAAGAGAAGACGAAAAAAGATATGCAATTCCACCTTCGTCAGCCTCGCAGTTCGAGAAGGTTCCCCCATTCATGTTCACACTGGACTCCTGTGAGAAAAAAACTCCGCCTTGTTTCGCTGAACACGAGCTGGATATTTGATATTTTGATGTTATCGTGGAATTGTGGCAATACAACAACCCACCTTGCTCGTCTGAACTTGAATTATATTTATCTTGCTGGAAATGGACGGTGCCATCTTCGATGTGGAGAAACGCGCCTTTTGCAGTCGACTTAAGAAGCATGAGGTGATTCCCATATGAATTGAAAGATGATGCTTTGGCGTAAACAAACGATGCCGAATTGACGAATGAATAATTCAATGTCAGAGTTTGCATCATAATGTACTTTGCTCCCTCACAGACGATGAATGGGGCAGTCAGAGGACTGGCAAGAAGAGGAGCGACGCCTTGGTAGACGAATTCAGCATCCTTTTCAGCACGGTTGAGTCGAACAAAGGGAGTGCGGTCCAATGTGATGTTTTGGAGGAAGCCTTGAGACTTGAAAATGACTGATGGACCGAAAGAATCGACGTATGGATGGGTGAGTGTTGGAGTGGTGAGCTTGAGGACTGTATTGACGAGTTCAATCGATGAATCTTTATCACAAGTGAAGGCTGACGTTGTCAGCTGTCCAAACACAAATTGGACCTGTTCGAACGATAAGGACGCCGTTTGGAGGGTGATGAAGACTTCGCCCTGTTGATCCACAGTGATGATGGATGCAGAGTTGTTTTTGAGATTCACGAAGACGGTTGAATTTTGAAAGATGAATGGTGTCATTGTCGTGCTGTAACCAGAGTCTGTTTTCAGTTCAGTTTTGGTATTGTTCCTGAAACGATGTTCAAGAAGGAACTGGAGAGAGTGTTTCTCGAAGAGAGACTTGGTGATCTCACCGTATGTGTAGCTCCAGGTTAGTGGATCATCAACACCAGTTGTGGTCATGATAAGGAGGGCAGGAGGAGGGACGATGGGGTGTGACAAGTCGATCAGAAAGGAGGAGGGGGAGGGGAAGGAGTAGATGGCTGAGAAATCGAGAAGGGTGTTGGGTTCAGCGAACGACTTCAGGACGACATCATCTCCTCTCTCATCGTCAGGAACCTCTTCTCCAGCTGAATTCTGATCAAACCAACAAGAGCTCATCTCGACAGCGCTGTTAACATCATTCTTCACCAAATCGATCGCTCCTGCTCGCCCGTTCGTTGTGCACGCTCCAAAACGACAATAAATCACTTTCACTCTTCCACTCGTCTTTCCCTCAATGCAGCTTGCACACTGTGTGGTATCATATGGAGTTGGGTTTGGTCTGGTTCGCATGATTGATAAAAAGAGAGTGTTTGTGATGGTGAGGGAGGCCGTTTGTGACACAAAGATGAGTGACTCTGTTGAATTGATTGTCTTGAAGGAGGAATGACGGATTTCTGATGATCCTGTCGCAAACCGAAACAAGTGGACGGAGTGGTCAGTGACGTCTTCCACAATCACATCCAACACACACAGACTGCCATCATCTTCCGTTGAAGCAACGACCGACGATATTGATGAAGGAACAAGTCGGAGTGAGCGGAGAGCGAGCTCGCCATTTAATTTCGAAACGAAGCCATTGGTTGTCAACTGCGTTGAGTGGCGATCGTCAATTTTCGATCCAGCACCGACAATTTCGATGATCTTCGACACCGACAGAAGGGTGGCCTCAGTGAAATTCCCAGTAGAGACAGTAATGACGCTGTCCAGTGTTGGATTTGTAAGGGCACTGAGAGCTTCTGACAACGATGAGAAAAGTGGGATTGGTTGTGGGTCTCCTGGTTCTGTTGGCCATGTGCCCACCCTCATCTCGTTCTTTTCCGCCTTGGGATTGACAATCTGGACAGCAGTCAATTCTTTTCTATCGCTATAAGTGCCGAAGTACATCTGTCGATTGGATGTGCATCCGATCACAGCAGTGTCGTTCAGATATGTGAATTGAATCGTTGGAATGTAGACATCCACATTCTTTGTCTCCCCCAGATTAAAACGGCATGATTCGAAGAAATTGGCGTGGTTTGCATATAACGTGATGACACTGGAATTCGTGTCAGTCACATCGGCGAAGATGCAGAAGTATAAGAAGGCATATGCTTTTTCGACGTAGACGATCGAAGACCCTCCAGTGCACCGCGTGAAGGAGCAAATGTCCAAAACCAGCGATCGAGCTATGTACGAGTAAATAAGGTATTTTGAAGCTGATGGTGAACAGTCTGTGAAGTCACAGTTGTGGATGACAACATGGCTTGAAGATTGGAGATGGATGTACGACTTTGATGTGTCAATCGGCTTGCCAGTAAACGAGGTCCCAGAGATGAGAAACATCATGAGGCCCATTGAATTGACTGAAGAGTTATCGAGTTTGCAGTCGACAAAGAGAAAGGGACGTGTGGAACTCGTTTTGGATGAATACTGGATCGATGTGTTGGTGATTTCAGTTCGTGTGAACCCTGACGACGACTCGAAGGTAATGGAGTTGATTTCAAGCTGAGAATTGGTGTTGAGAATCTGCGAATCGGTCACTGTGAGGGTCGTAGATGGTTGATACTGTGACGAGGTTGAATCGAGATGCATGACACGACCTGTTGTCTTCGATTCACCGATGAAACGACAGTTCGCAAGAGTGGAGGATTGTGTTGTAAATCCTGAGAGAGACGCAAAGAAGCCGCCATTGTTTTTGTTTGTCGTGTCTCCACTCAACGTGAAGTTGGTATTTGTGATTTGAAGCGGAGCTGAGGTTGAATGGGCGCCGATTCCGCCTCCAGACTGTTTGGTGTTGGCATCGTTCGTCGGATACCAATCGTCGAAGGAGCAGGCGTCGATGGTGATGGTCGATGTGCGCATGTAATACATGTAGACGCATCCTCCATACACGGCGAACGTGCTTGTGACCGAACACTTTGAGAAGCTGCACGAGATGATTGATGCGGGGTTGGTTGAATAATTGAGGAAGATGGCTGATCCACCAGCCAATATCTCCGATACTGAGGTGGCTGTGTATTTCATGTTTGTGAACTGGCATCGGGTGAATGTGATGGGGACATCCCTGGTTATGAACCGGCTGGAATCATCATACAGTTTCCCCGTATATGGATCGTTTGGATCGTCACCAGGTTCGGCTTGGTTGGAGATTTTACGAATGGTTGAGTGGTTGTCGATGGTCTGGGAAGTGCTGCGGACGATCGAAGGTCGTTCGGAGGATGTCGTGTGGCACCAGTCGAACGTGCTGTTCGAGCACAGAAATGACCCTCCTCCATTCACATCTCGCAGTACACTTCCCGAAAGATGGTTGTTGCTTCCCCAAATCCCACATCCAACCATTCTCTGCGAAAACAGCGACGACACTTCCTTCACTTCCTTTGGCAGAGATGATACGTTCAGAATTCGCAGTTCGGACACTGTCGTTGATATTCCCTCGAAAGAGGAGAGGTCATTGTGATGGTTAGTCTGCGAGACGCCCACGCCATCTGGTCCAACAACTTTCATGTTGTCGATCCTCGTCCCAACCATATTCAGATCGATAGCACCTGCAGTGATGTCTTTCCGCATGTCTTCCACAATCGGCATCAGATGACCCACAGAATTCTTCAGCGAGCACCACGCCAACGTGACTGACGATGAGGCTTGTTCGGAGGGCGAGCCTGATCGAAGAACAAACAGTGACTTCAGATCTGTCCAGAAAAACTCGCAAAAAGAGATGAAAATCGTTGAAGAAGCAAGCACAGCACATCGAACGTCCTGATTGGCAGACTCAGATGACATGTCCATAACAACACGCTGAAGCGATAGTGATGCATTCTGGAGATCGAAAAGGCTGTTGATTCCATTTGACGGAATATGGTTGACTTCTTTCGCGATCGGATTCTCTCTGTCACGGTTGCCATCCAGATATTTGAGAACTGTTTGGTGTCCGCCGTTCACCACGATGCTTGAGGAAATAAGCGGAAAATCATGTGCATGCACAACACCATCCGGGAGTGAGACGGGCTGTGAAGAGTCTGATGATTTACTTCGGGATGACTGTTTGATGATGTTGTCCAAGTTGACCATATGTGTCGATGATAATGGAGAGATGTGAGGTTTCAAAATGGAGAGAAATATTGCGATGACAGAGATATGCATCATCATCAGTGATTGAAATCTAAAGCACTTGACGGGATAAGATTGAGAACGATCAGATTTCGAGTAAGACTGAAGAAAGGGTTTGATCGGTGATGATTGAAAATGATGACGAGATACATCTGAAACGACAGTTAATTGATTTAAACAGATTAAGAGGTCGTTCGGACGGGATGAGGAGGTGATAAACATCTTTCAGTCAAATCCAGAATCCATCAAAGAAAGGGTTCGATCTCCATCCATTTTTCTCTCCCCTCGAGAATCTAGTCTCGATCTATCTCTCCCGCAAATCATGATCCCGCTCTCGCTCCTTCTCTGCCTCTTGCAACCCATATTCGCCGGTCCTTCTCGAACAGCAGGTCCAACAATTTTGGATTCCCTTCTGGACACCATATCACACTGTACCATTCCAAAATCGAATCAATTTCAACTTACATCAATTCCAGAAGGAACATACATTGGAAACAACATCGAAATCACAAACAGATGTCTTCAATTGTCTGGAGAACTGTCGAACAAAAGTCCATCACAGGAAGCCCACATTATCCCGCAATCTGGGTCCGACAGCAACAGAAATGAAGCAAAGTTCTGCATACGCACTGGTGAGAATTATGTATTCTCATTGACCAACTCAACGATGTCGTTGAAATCACTCCACTTTTCGCTCATCGCCAATTTTGAAGAAGCTGGAAAACAGAAGAATGAAGCATGTCCAACAATACTAGCAATTGTTTCAGACAGCATTCTGATGATATCTAAAAGCAGAATTGACTTGTCTTCGTGGACATGTGCGATTCTGATTTCGCCATCGACATTCGAGGAATCAGGAACAGAATCGTCAGTTGTGGTGAACCAATGCTCGATCTCGAGTGAAAGTGGCCTATTGCGTGGTCTTGTGGAAACTTCAGAATTTCCAGATTGTGGAGCATCGCATTCAATCTCGATTATTGGATGCTCGTTCAACTCGCAGGAAGTTCTGGGAACAGACGGGATTGGCCTCTCGCTGACACACACAGCTCGTCAGAGTGGAAACGCGGTCGAAAGACTCTCATCATCACTGATTGGTTGTTCGTTTGTGAACCTGAGTTCGATTGGCCCTTCCCGCCAGCTGCAGCTGTCACACTTGCGTCAAAAGATGTTGGGATGTATTGTGTCGTTGACAAGTTCGCATTTATCGAGATCGACGATTCGGGATGTGAACAATGGAGGCTCGCTCTTGTGCTCGAATTCCTCCTTCTCCTCCCTCCTCTCCTCCCCCAACACCGACCCCCAACCATCCATCACCTACCCCAATGGCACGTCCACTCAATTTGTGGACAATGGCACCTTGTATTCCATCGACTACCGCTCGGGTGGTGAATCAACATCCGCCATCATCTCGCACTGCCACTTCACTGGCGCCAAGTATGCTCCGAATGTCCGTGCACTCGTTTTCTTCAACTATACAGGCGCCATATCCATCCTCTCATGTTCGTTCACGAACCATTCATACATAAACAGCAATACCTATTCAGGAGGCTCTGTCTATGTCTTGCAAGGAAACACCACTCTGTTGACGCCAATCTACGTCGAGAAGTCGAATTTCACGAATATGAAAACAAACTACAACGGGGCAGGGATGTTTATCGACATCTGGCGATCAGCGGCGATTATTGGTTGTACTTTTGAAAAGTGTGGGACAACTGATGAAAAGCAATCATCGACAGGAGGATTGGTGATTAGGTTCGTCAATACAGAGTCTCAAAATCCTCATCTAACAGTCACAAATCTCGTCTTCGATTCCTGTTGTGCTTCCCGCGTTGCTGGTTGGATGTTCGTTCGAGGAACTGGATCCGTGGATGTTTCTGACTGTCTCTTCAACCTTTGTTATTCTGACACCTCTGGCGATAGTGCAGGTGGTCTCCACTTGGATGTCGACGGAGAAACACCTCTGAACGTCACACGGGTGACCTTCACAGATTGCTCGAGTCATAGTTATGCAGCTGGAATGTTTTTTTATGCCTACTGTGACATCGTGATGACCGACCTCCGCTTTTTCCGATGCAAAGCTGGCTCGGAGGGATTTGGAGGCGGCTTCGTTGGTTTCGTTTCATCAATGAAAACGTTGACAACGAAGGACTGTTCCTTCGTTGAATGCTCATCAGGCAGTCTTGGTGGTGCCTTCGTTGTGAAGACCTTTGGCTCCTGTGTGGTCTCTGATTGTCTGGTGAAGGATTGTTGTTCAGGCACTTCTGGAGCCATCACATTTGGTCCTAGCGACTTTAATCTTTCATCGTCGATCTCTCTCACGCGAGTCGCATTTGTCAACAACTCAGTCGGACAGAATGATGACACTTTAGTTTCTTTGAACAGTGCGGAGGACACAACCGCTTTTGTTGATGTGTATCTGAACTATCTCGAACGTTATTGTCAACCATCAGTCTCGATTGATGACAGCTACACAACATGCACCACAGACAGCATTGGAATGCACGCGGCAGTCAAAAGAGGCACTCCAGAGCAGACAACAGTTCGAGTGTTTGATGATGCCTTCCACAATCTTGGGCCACTGTTGACAGAGAAGGTTGTTGTTGAGCTGAATCCGGAATCGGGAAAAATGGAGTTGGAGATCAAGGGGAAGATTCCGATTGCGTCGCAGAAGTTTGAAATGACAATACACAAGGAAGAGGACAAGAAAGAAATGAAGACAGAGATTGACTTTGTGGACGGGAAGTGCATTCTGACGTCGCCGTCTCCATCGTTGAATCTTGATTTTTCGACGTCGTACAGAATCACATCGATTGTCGGGATTGTTCCCTCTTCATCTTCTTCTCTCGCCAATGCCCTCACATTCCCGCTAGAAGCGTGGACATTCAATCTCGCTTCGATTCCCTCCTTCGCATCCTTCACCACACCCGAACACCCACATACTCTCGTTGGGGCAACAGCCGATCTCGTCTCAGAGGACCAGCCACACGCTTTCGTGATTCTCGTGTTTGATCGCAATTTGAGTGGATCGATTAATTTCGTTGTCGAGGAAGAAGGGAAAGATGTGACAATCACCATTCACTTCGAAGGATCGTCGCTGGCAGGAAGAAGCGACAAGTTCATCGTTGTTGGAGAGGATCGCTTGCTGACACACGACACAACATACACAATCAAGTCCATCACACTATCACCTGGAACAGAATCGCCAGTTGTGTGGATGAACGAGACAATCACTTTCCACATCCCCAAATCGTCCTTTAATCAGAAGAAAGCGATGTCGCCAGAAATGAAGAAACTGCTGAGCTGGCTGATTCCACTTATTGCCTCTCTGCTAGTTGCCCTGATTGTGGTGATTGTGTTTGTTGTGCTCCTTCGCCGTCGCCTTGCGAAATCTCAAATGAACCTGAAAGAGATGGAAGAACAAGAACCAGTGGAGCTGGAGAAAGTGGAGCCGGTTGAAGGAGATTGTTCGAATGCAGCGATCCATGTTGAAGCAATCAGCCACTCCAACTTCGGACCAAACAGCAGCCTGCTCCCGACAGAAGTGGGACAGCCACAGTCTTCCAAAAATGATTCGCTTGGGGAGTTAGTTGAGGTGATGAAGTGCAGTGGAGATTTCGCTGTTTCCACAACTCGAATGAACACCACACTATATTCGGTGATCCACACACAGAAAAACGAAATTGGGAAACGATCGATTGGCCTACAAATTGTGAATGGTTTGAAGCAGGTTGTTGCTCATCGAAAACGGAGTGATGTTCTGACTCAACTGTCGTCTCACTGGATTCTTCTTGATTCAGCTGGGAATATTCACCTGAAACTTGACATGAACTCGGCAGAAGCTGAACAAGCAGCCCTACTGGCTCAGAAGGAACAGAACGCTCACGCCGTTGGAGCAGAAGGAGAGAAGTGTGGGATGGATGGTCTTCGCTGGCGAGCACCGGAAGTTGCAGCTGGTAGCGGACAGGTGGATGGGCCCAAAGCGTCAGTTTTTAGTCTTGGCCTGATCTTGTGGGAAATTGAGACTGGTCTAGTTCCGTATGGAGAAGTGGATGCGATTGTGGCTCAGAAGCAGTCTGGAACAGGAATTGGACCGAAACTGTCCGATTTGCATGACGACGAGTTCATCGCAATGCTGACGCGATGCCTGTCAGTGAATCCGAAAGAACGACCAACACTGACTGAAATTGGAGAGTTCCTGTCGTCGCACAAAAACGAATCAGGATTGGGTGAATCTCGCAACGAGATGAAAACACAAGTTGGATAGACCAGACACTCCAACCTCACTTCTCATGCCCTTGATTTCGAGACACTCACTCCACATTGGAGCATTCCGAGTTGTCTTGATTTGGAGAACAACTGGAGAGTGAAATTAGAGTGGGAAGCGGACAAGAACTGGTTCGTCTCATCTCACAATCACCTCATTCCCAGATTCAAGTCATCTGGTCATGATTTCGTTGGAATGGAGAACACTTCACTAATCTCTTTTCTCATCTTCCTTCCATGTTAACCACTTTTTTTGTTTCTTCCGATTTCGTACTCTTTTCTTCATATCGCCATCTTATCAACCCCTCTAGACCCATGAGTGCACCTCTCTTCGTTTTCATCATCATCCAACACACCCTCTTTCTTTCATGTCACTCTCCAAGTCTGCTACAGTGTCGGTTAGAATGTGTCCCAATAATTTTGAAAAGAGCCAAAACACTATGGATGGTTTCACTTTTTTTATTTTTCTCCAAATTCTTAAAATCACTCAAATATGATGGAAAAGGGGTTTGTTTCGAAATTGAGCTTCGATCGTGACGAGAAACGACACTTTTTTGAAACGCCAATTGAACACATTTATTGTTTCAAAAACAGATGAGAGAAGATCATGAGGTGAGACAATGTGAAAAAAGAAGGTTCTACAATGGAGAGTACGGATAAGATGTATTGTGAAGAAATAGAGGCAAAATACTCAATAGTCTCGAAAATGCTCTATTGCACTTGAATTATCAGTTGAAATTAGATTTCTGCATGAACCCAGGAGTACAAGTATTTTTTCTTGAATTGGACACATGTTTGCACCCATCTGGCAAGATCATCATCGATCGTGTCCTGAACACTCCTTTCCTTTGTCTATCTGAAATTATGAGAGATAATTGAGAACAAACAGGTTTTATATGTCTGTTTGACACTGGTGAAGAGACATTGGGACATCATTATCTTAATCTCCAAGAGTAACCGTCATGGAAAAAGAGAATCCGCTTTCAGGTGCTACGAGTTTCAAAGAAAGTGAAAAGAGCACACCCGATCTTCACACATGTGACTTGATGTACATCGATCTGAGTGGAACGCAGTTTATCAAAGGTGGAGCAGTGAGGTCACAATGAAGGTTGGAGAGTCAGTGCTTGAAAAGAGGATGTGTAGAAACGAAGTTTTGAGAGAAGATATCCGTGGAGATTGAGGACTTTAATCTGTTCCTGGAACAAGAATAGACAGAATTTGATAGAAAGACCAGTGAAACGGATGGATTCTTTCAAAATTATTGGGACATGTGAACTTCGAGAGTCAAAGTCTTTCCCGTCAGCATCTTCACAAAGACAATTTGGTCGTCTGCGATTGATCGGATGGTGATGACGGAGCCAGCACGCACCCCGTTCCTCAGCATCGTCTGCCGAAGATTAATCAGTCGCCCGTCTTCCCCGTGCAGTGTGTATTTCTCAATCGATCGTCCAAGTGATTCGAAGCAGTCGTGCAGGAAGGCTCCTGCTTTCATTCCGTGGTGAGCTTCGCTGTACTTCATGATGAAGAACTGCTTTCCCTGTAGGATGATGAAGATGTGGCTTTCTGGAGCTGTATCTGGGAACACTGTGATCACAGACTCGCTCGTCAAACCAGCTTCGGCAAACGTTGCGTCTCGACCGATCACATGGCCATCAACCAGAATCGTCCCAATAGAGTCGAGCTCTTGTGGGGGAAGAGGGGAGACCAAAGGGATGACAGATCCCATCAGCATTTGTGGGTGGAAGGGAATCTCTTGTTGAAAATGACGAGACACCTTTCCCGACGACACTCTCATCACATTCACGGCCATCATCTCAGAGACAATCGACGGAGCGAAGACGCTCTTGGAGAGGTGGTCTTGTTGGTGTCGGATTATCGCGTCGTTGAATGTGTTCATCTCGTCTTGCGTGGTCAGCAGAGAGCGGAGAAGACAGCGGCGTCGGATTGATGAGAATGTTGTTCGGTCTGTGGGTGTCTGACACATCAAAACAAACAATGAAGAATGACGAACAAGGAGAACACAAACAATCTGCAGGCATTCCGACAACAACTGCTTCAACGCTGGTGTCATTCGGGATTTTTGTTCTTCGCCCAGACTCTCCACAAATCCCTCCAGGTCGAAGCTGTTCACTCTCGTTCGCAATGTCGAGCTCGACACACCCTTGAACGGATTCACTCCAACCACACTTTCCAACACAATCACTCCAAACGACCAGACATCGGATCGGCTTGTTGCCACTGTTGAGCCTGGGCCTCCAACAAGTTCCGGTGCGAGATACGCACACCTCCCGCTCTCGACGTCCTGCGGCTTCGTCAGTGAGGGAGGGGTGAAGAGGAAGTCACCTGAAATGACATGTGAAGGGGAAACAAAACAATCAAAAGTGTAAACACAACACACCAAGGACACCACAGTTGTCTCTCCCAATCAAAATGTTCCCTGGATGAAGAGCCCCATATCCCTGGCTCCTCGATTCCAGGAACGACAGCGCTTCCACAATTCCTGACAATACACTGCAGATTGCCTGACATATTGAAAATGAACAATAATAACAAAACAAGATTCCGCAAAAATCAACAAAAGAATGTGAAAAAGAAGAAGAAGAGCAGACAGCGAGGCCTGGGCGAGGATGAGTCGGTGTGCCTTCCAAGAAAGACGATAGGTTTCCTCCAAGTCGTTCCATCCCGAGAAAATGAGAATCCTTGTCAGAACTTATCAGGAAGCGTCGGACAATGTTGAAATGCTGGAATTTGTTGTTCATTTCCAATTGTCTTTGAAACTCGTCTTGATCTCCACTCGGTGATTTGGGGACAATCTTCACAGCATGGGGATTTATCGCATCAGCCTTCCGCATTTCGAAAACACTTCCAGCTGATCCTGTTCCGATGAGAATTCGCGAGAGAGGATCATCTTCAAAGCGACAATAAAACAATGAGAAGGGATGGAATGCTCGTACAGTTGGGTGGAGTCACATGTGGATCTGTGCTATGCCGAGGGGAGCGTGATGCAATTATCTTTGGCATTGAACGAGACAACGACAATGATCGAGGCCATAACAGTACTCTTTGAAGGATCGACTCTTTCGGAAGCCTCAGAGATGCACACACTCCGCGATGGACACATTTTCTGGTGCCACTCATTTTGTCCTTCTGAAGGGAGTAAATCTCTTCAGAAAACGAAAAAAATCGAAACTCAGAAATTGAACAAGTCAGAAACCTCGTGAGATCCAAAAATCCTCAAATAGTGAGGCTGAGATCAAAACATAAGAAATCACGAGTCGGATGAAGAAAAGGAAAGAACGGGAAAGGCAGCATGCATCCGTTCATTCCTGCCCAGGCTCTCCCAGCTCTCCCACATCGTTCGCTTCCTCGCCACCCATCTCGTCCACATCCAACTGCAGAGCCATCTTCTCCTCAGCTGGAATTGAGTTCCCGAACTGGACATCGTCGTCAATGAAGTGTCTGTCGTACAGTCGAACCAAGTTTCGTTTCGCGATTCGCATCGAAGGAACAGTGCCATGTTTCAATGAGTCAGCAATCACGGTCAGTCGCTGGCGGAGAAGAAGATGCTCGCGGGCGTGTTGTTCAGCGTGCTCGTAATCCCGCTTGTCCATCTCCATCTCTTCCTCTGCAAAGACCTGTGTGGTTGTGATCATCAGATAATCGATGTTCGGAAGAAGCACTTCGGGTTTGTCGTTCTGTGTGAGCGATTCCAACACTCCTCCCGCAGCGTCGATGATCTTCATTCTGGCCGTGTCGAGTGGTGGATACCCTGTCATCATCGATGGAAGCAGGTCGATCTCTTTCTCCTCGCGGTTGATTGGAAGGAGTTCCAACAGTTTCTTGCTCTCCATGTTGTTGTCCATCACACGCTGCAGCCACATCATTGAGAAGACGAACAGAGCAACGAAGAGGAACACACACACAACTGCCGACACTGCCCCGAGAATGCCCTGCGACAAAGCGATTGATTTCTGCGACGAAGCCAGAATCTCGTTTGTGAGAGTGTTGATTCCACTTCTGAGGTCGTATCGACAGGCAGATCCAATGTATCGAGGGATGGGATGAAGATCGTTGTAAGTTCGCTTGTTGCTGCTGTCCCTCAATTCGTATTCGTTCTGAATGAGCCAAACATAAAGACGCATCTGCGAGATCAGAGTCGACAGTCCAGAAACTGGGAATTCGACGTTGAAGATGCGATTCTTTGAGTTGCATTTAGCCACTTCAGTCGTCTCCATGAAGCATTCGGCGCTCTGCAGAAGTGTCTTCTCATTCTCATCTGTCGACAACCGCTCTGTGATCACATCGTCGTAATACGTGTCGTTGGTGCGTGCGTAAATCGAATCACCGTAGTGTGTGGCCGAGTGCAACTGCTGGAAATATGCGGATGCTTTGACAAGAAGAGAGTACACTTCAGATCGATCATTGGAGAGGTGTTCGAAGCCCTTGAAGACGGGGTTGGTTGAGCGGGGGAACGTGATGTTGTGCTTTGGTGTCACGTTGGCGTAGTTGAACAGTATCCGAACATTCAGATACTCGATTAGCGACAGAACAGACGTTCGCATTCCACTCATCGTGATGTTCACGTTTGTGTTCGAATATTCCAGGACGAGGACAACAGTGACGACAGCGAGAGCGACAATGGCAAGGACTCCAAGCGACAGGTTCAGCACAACTCGGATGACGATCCCAAACGATAGCGGAGAAGGCAGGTTGGCGTGCATGTGAGTCAGAGTGTCGATGTCTGCATACCCCTTCTCTTCCCACTTCTCGTCTGGAACGACGTCCCGAACGTATCCCTTCTGAGCGTCGGATGCTTTGCCTGAAGCGAGAATCGCGGCTTCTTCTTCCTTCTTTCGTCTCGCTTCTTCTTCTCGTTGTCTCTTCTCTTCTGCCTTCCTTTTGAGTTCCTCTGCCTCTGCCTTCTTCTTCTTCTCTTCCGCTTTATTCTGTTTGGCTTCCTGCTTCTTCACATCTCCTCCCATCATGCCCTGCATGCCCAGTTGCTGGACATTCATTGGGGATGCTGATGGCTGCATCTGTCCACCCATCATCGGGTTGAAGTTCGGTGTCTGGCCGGGCATTTGGATGAGGGACATGCTCTGAGGGGGCATTCCTGTCCCTGAAGTGGGAACCGGAGAGAGGAGTGACGTTGTCTGCATGACACCCATTGGCTGGAGCCCAATTGGCATGTTCTGGCTTTGGCCAAGAAGTGGGGTGCTCACGAACGGGATGTTGTTCACTTGCGATGTTGTCTGACCTGGTGTTGCGTTGAGAACAGGTGTTTGGAACCGATTCGGGTTGATTGTGGGTGACAGGATGAGTGACGACGTTTGTGGAAGTCGGAAGTCGGATGGAGTGGCGAATTGAGAGAGGCCGATTTGTTGAAGTGGGTGCGGGACCGCGAGAGGGTTCATTTGCGTGTTGTTGTTCGAATCCGAGACATTGCTTGTGGAGGTATGCAGCGCCCCTTCATGTCTTGACTGATCCTCACTGGCAACAGAGGTATTGTCGTCGGAAACAGCTTCTTTATCTGCATCTTCTTCATCCTCCGACTTTTCGTCTATCGACTCGTCGACACTGTGTGTCATTGTTCCAGTCATCGTTTCATCTCCGTTTGTCGCAATCAGCCTTCGGATGACACTTTGCAGTTTCGGCTTCGGGACTTCAAGCAGATCCATCAGAGCGAGTCTTCTGATCTTCATCATTTGGGTAGTGAAGTAGAAAGCAACGAACGAAATGCAGAACATCACCAACACGCCACCTCCAACAAGAATTGCGACATACACAATGATCATCGTTGTTGCCGACTGAGTCGTTTCGTCCATGTAAGCAAAGACGGCACGCTTGATTCCGTTCATGATGGGTTGTTGGGAGTTGGCCAGGAGGTACATCATGTCACTCAGGAACGTCGGGTACGTGATTTTGAATCGACCAGACCCATCGTCTGTTGGAACTTTCTCACAATTTGCCAATTCGCTCGTCTTCTGCGCGAGGAGCACGAGTGATTCCAGAAGTGTCACTGAGTTCATCGTTTCGTCTTGAACCATTGGTTCTGGATCAGTTCCGAGCTCCGACCACGGATTGACTTCGAGAGCCATTCGGATGTTATACGTTTCCACATCCGGAGAGACCCACGGATCAATGAATGACGTGAGTTCGAAGATGGATGTGGCCAGCTTTGTGAGGAACGCTGACCCTTCTTCCAGTCCAGCTCTGATGACTGACTCGCGCAAGACAGCAGGGCCCTTTCCATCTTTTGGGGATTCGTACAGAAAGCCGTACTGCAATTCGTGAACGATGAACATCAATCCATACGTGGCTGTGCGTCCTGTGTATTCGGCCAAGCGAGTGATCTCGCGGAGAGTGCTGAGATCTTGGGAGAAGGTGGAGGACATGCTGATGTAGACGACGAGGGCAACGACGACGACGGCGATGAAGGCCATGTGGAGGAGGGAGAGGAACACACAGACCATCGTCTGCGTTGATTTGAAATCACTGCCACCACTCCCACCAAGTTCGGTGACGAGAGCGTCACCTCTCTTCTTCTTCTTTTTCTTCTGTTTCTTCTTCTTCTGCATGGAAGCGCCAGACGCTCCACTCGCTCCGCTCATGTGACTTGCTTTTTCGTCTTGTGGGGCGTTTGGATCCATCGGTTGGAGAGCATCTTGTGGGTCTGTGCCTCCAGTCGCTGTGGGAAGAGTGACAGTCGAGTCCTCCTCAATCTGATCAGCTCGGGCAAGGATGATGTCAGCCATGTCTTCGTCGTGGAAGATGTCCAGGAGAAGAGCGGCGTATTGCCGAAGGAGCTGTGTCGATTGGGGATGAGTGTTGAGCATCCCTTCATAAATCTTACGGGCTTTCGCTTCGTTCACCACGATCAGATGAAGGAGAGTGGGGATCACGTTCAATCTCGGGCGAGGAGCGGTCATGTTGGAGAAGAAGTCTCTCATCGCATTTTTGGCGATGTCGTGCATCTCTTCCGCTTTGCTCATTTGTGCCTGGAATTGGGCGTTCGCCATTTCGTTCCCAACGCCGCCTCTCGACGACACTTCCTTCGTTTGGCAGAACAGAAGGAAACGGAGAGGCCAGGCAGGGTTGCTCATTCGGGCTGTTCTGTACACACTCTGTGCCTTCACGTGATTCTTCCGGAAGTTGGCGAGGAAGTTTGCGTAGTGGAATTGGAGATCAGCCTTCGTCTTGTGTCGTTTCAGCGCTGTGGTGTAGATAAGGTCGACATAGGTCAGATAATCAAATGTTTTGAACTCCTTTTCTTGGATAAAGCGCACGGCTGGTTCAATCAGAACATAATTCTTCATTTTGGGGAGAGTGTTTGTGGCGGGGTTGTCGGGGTCAGCAAGAGGCATTCCGTCTTCGGTCAAAAGCCATCGTTGCTTTGATTGTTTTGGGATTAATTTGAAGAAGAAGATTGAAAGGCCAATCCCACATCCGAGACCAACAACACCACAAACTATGGAAATGATCAATTGGATCATTGCCGCGTTCGTCGTTTTGATGAACCCAGAAATAAGATAACCCAGTTCCAGCAATGCTCGAATACACCCGAAAATCGTCCATTTCAGGGCGGCGAGGAAGTTCCCTTTGAAACGGTAGTACGGCTGTTGGAATACGGCCCAAAACACAAGAAGTATAGAGACACCCACGGTGACGGCAAAACGCCAAAAAGGCCAGTCAATCAGCATTCTCATCGCGAACACTGACCCAAACAGGAGAACCGCTTCCACAAGTTGGAAGTGGAAGGATGGTGCCGAGAAGAAGCCTCCGTATTTCGGATTGTGCTGGAAAATTAGGAGATGGTACAGAAAGGTCAGCCCAACGAAAATCACCAAGAAGATCAGCGACATTGCCAGACCCACAACAGTGAGGACTTCGGAGTTATCAAAATACTGGATAGTTGTCCCTCGGTAAAATATAGTTTGACTGGCATCGATGTGGCAGTCAAATTGTGTGATGGCCAGGTTGAGCAGAGGGATAAATAAAATGGTCAGAGTTATTTCCGTGAGGTTTCGGACGAGCGATATCAACCAAGGTTGTTTGCTGACTAGAAGCGTGTACAATACCGCACACAGAAATAAATAGAGGAGCAGCAGAACAACATAGGCCAATAGTCCAATGCTCACGAAGGGGGAGTACTTCGCGATGATCGGTTGGAGGGATGAGATGTCAACGAAATTAAGTCCCTATGAAGAGAATAACCATTAGGAAAGAAAATGAAGCAGGATAAATACAATATACCTTGGAAACGGGGGTTTGTTGATGTGTCGTTCTGTCCACACAAAAGAAGGCGAGTGCGAACATTTCCAACATAACAATTCCATATTTTGCCCATTCCCATGAGGGATTTGGATGCTTCCTCTGGTGGATAGCGAGAAAAAGCATATAAGTCATGTCGAAGAAATTACAAACCTGTTTTGACAAGGGGAAGAAAAATGAGAATAAAGCGACATCGCGTTGTTTGAATTGGTCTTGATTTACACTTTGGATTTGGCTAGTTGAAGCAACAGATGATACACTCTTGTTATCGTCTGTCATGGTTGATCAATCGTTGAAATGGTGATTATCAACCTCTGAAATGAACAAACTATTCGCCAGATCTCGAATCGGTCATTCGGCTTGTTCAAACTCGAAGACTGTCGGAATTTGGGGTGTTACTAATTTATTAACGAACTTTCGGTTCATTAAGCTGAACCCTTTGGTCTGCATTGGTTGTCACCAATGTGTGATGATCTGCCTGCAGATCGATGTCATCTCATCATCAGAATAAGCCCATTCGTCCCCTCGATTGATGAGCTGTGGTGGTTGAGAAATAATCTCCTTCACCTTCCCCATGTTCTCCAGCTTGTCTTCCACAATCCCTTTCTCCTTCTCATCCAATGTAGTGTTTTGGGGTCGACCTGTCGTGTGACGCAGTTAATCTCGAAACTCGAAGTCTGTTTGAGCTGGTTTTGGAGAGTTGAATTCGTCCAAATCGTCGTCTCATCCATCAAGTTCAACAATGGGTGGGATTGGATCTGTGAGTGTGGATGGGATGGAAAGTGTGATGTCCAGCCTTAAGATCTGTGAAATCAACCAGGCGTGTTGTGTATACATGGGTGACATGGAGAAAAGGCGTGTCAGTAGTCAGTCATATATGAGCATCTTCACTTTGGGTCTGATCAACATCACCAGTCGACATCCAATACTCTGTATCTCCAATTTGTCTTAATCGTAATGTTTCTCTCTGTTTGACGGAAATCTCTTGATTTTCCGTGAAGACATGTCATGCTGGCTCAATACTAATCGAACGATGAAATGAGTGATTGTTGGCGACAATGTTGGAAAGTACGAAGAGAGTGGACGAGAGAAAGGCTGGAGAAAGTGAGTTGTGAGATAGAAGTGTGATGGATACGGGATTAAACTTGTGATGGAGGCTCTTGATTTGGAGGTGATCCAGCAAAGTGTGAGCGTCAGCTCACTCCCCACATCCATCTGCATGTATTCCTCCCAGTATGTCTTCTTCAGGTGGGCGAGGCTGAGCTGATCGGATGCTTCGTCCTCCTTTTGAGTGGATGGACGGCAGCTCTTTTCTTGTCTCCATGTGCCACAATCACCTGTTCCATGAGAATGAGGGAGCTGTTGATGTGATTCTTCTTGCTGTCACATCAATGCGTGAATGTTTCTCGAGTAATACTATGAATACGACATGCGAGGAGGACGAAAACTGACTTGTTTGCTTCATGGCTGTGGTTCTATTCGACTAGCTCTCAAAAGGAAAACAATGCGCGTCTGCTTCAGTATTCCCACGTGGACGGCGCAGATTTCGCACAAAAAACAGAGTCAAACATGTCCTCCTTGATATTCAGCGCTTCGCTTGAGTCTGATTCAGAACTTGGTAAAAAACAATCATCTGGAACTGTGGCCTGAACGATCGGAAATATCGAAGAAAGGAAGGGATAGACTGTCGAGAGAAGGTCTTCAAGCCCTTCGTTGGAGATCTCGATACTTGCGGCTCTGAAAATGAACTGTGTGTTGATTCTTGCATAAATTTATGTCTTCGATTCCGTTCACACTCGTGAAATGATGGCTTGATGTTGGCAAGAAACAGATTTACCAGACTAAAGGTTGGAAAGACATATGATGATGAGCAAGATGACAATCGAGCAGATCAACAAAGAGAGTAACGTGAAGAAGAAGGAAGGAGAGGAAAAGAAGAAAAAAGAAAAGGACAAACAGAGATCGATGTTACTGATCATAGATCTGGATTGAATGTTCCGCGATTCGTGCACGTCGTCTTTGGTGATCTGTCGTAGTTCTCGACACTCGGAACGGTTGTTGTTTCGAGCAAGTCACCTGAAAACCCGGGAGTAAATAAAAACTCGGTAGTTTTTTTTTGGGGTCACAACAGTGTAGAGTAACACTGGATTTCTCATTTTTTCAACAATTTTTCTATCTAAATGACATTTTTATGAATAAATAAAGTGTCCGAGGTGGTTCAGAACAAATAGTTTTGATTACCCAGCATGATTTTCTCATGGACTTGAAAAGTTGATCTCGTTGTATCTTCATAACCAGACAAAATTTTGACCTGAAATTTTCGCGAAAACGAATGTTTTGAGAAATATAAACTTTTGATATTTCAACTTTTCAAAAAATTTTTCCCCCTCGAGAGATTGTGAAAGCCACTTTTGACGGATGTCTGAAATTGCCTTCTCACCGTGCATCAGATGGGAGTCCCGTTTTCAAAATTCAGCAAAATGATGTCAACCCTGTCACAATCTTAGGATGTTAAGTTGTCCTGTCCTCCTCGATTTTGTCCTCCCTCCAATTTTTCTTGTCCGATTTTGAAATTGAACCAATACTGCGATTTTCGGACATTACCGGTAATAATTTTGCATTTTATGACAGTTTTTGACCTTCTTCTTACAAATAAAGTGAAGTTTGGCAGAGAGGAAGGGAAAACTATTATAATGGTTTGATCATGATTAGAAGACTCTTAAATTTGCTTCTTTGATCAAATTTCATCAAAGAAATGGAAGTTAACATCCTTCTCAATCCATCTACTCACATATTTCTTCTGTTCTCGACTGCCTCGTAACCAAAAATGCAGTGACAAAAGATGAGGTCAGCTGTGGCTTCTGACAATTCATTTGAAAGTGCTGAGTATGTTGAACGTGAGATCTGTCTGACGAGTGTGGGTAGTGTGTGTCTTCAATCCTGTTTGCTGTTCTAATCCTCTCAAACACGTTGGTGAATGAGAGTGTATGCTTCTAGATCTGGATAACTTGGTTCGGTTATTGCAGTACACGCGCGGTTGGTTGGTCGGGTTTAGAGGCGACGAGGTGTGTCTGAGACCCGACATCGACGGACACGCCTATTTCACAGGAGCCCTGCCTCGTCCCAAGATTGTCCAGACGAGAAGACTGTCCCCACTGAAGCGGCTCAGGATGTGCATCATCTGTGGTAGAAACGCGTTCTGGGCGGTGTGTGATATCGAATCGAAGTGGAGCGATTTGGAGATGGTGACGTCGGAGTCGGTGGGATTGTTACCTCTGTCAGACACGTCGAGATGATGATTAATGCACTCTCCTTCCACAGCCTCGCCAATACGAACGGGTGATACGTGGCGTGCATGTTGAACGTGAAATCATTCCTGTCGTTGCATCCGACAGCGAAGGCGCGTTGGTTGGAGTGAGTCCGGGGACGAGCAGCATTGCGTGTTCGGAGAAGAGCGAGTTGTTGGAGATGATGTGATTCTTCTGTTTCAGCACAGGGTCCAGATGCAACGTGATGCTCGCACGAAGTGTAGCGGCTGCTGTGAGAAGGAAGAAGACCGAGCTGTACGTCTGTGCTACTCGGTGGTGTGTGGATCGCAGTGACAGACGACCATCATCCTCGTCTCCTTTTGGGCGATGGAGGGGATGGACGTGAAGTACGACAGCATCATTGTGCGGAAGGTGGTCGCCTGTCGGATTGTCATCCGAGTGGATTGACAGAGACGAGGCGAGGGAGCATCCAGTGTTCTCGTTTCCGCATCATTCGATCAGTCGGGGATGAACACTCAAAGCACATTGGTCGACTCCCCTTCGATGTCACTCGCATCCAGCCCTTTCACAATAATCCATCCCTGTTCTTCCCAAAGCTCTGTCAATGTCGTCTCCGCAAACTGCTACGCTCGTGCCCACAACTCAGAACTCTCCATCTGCCCCATCCGCTGGTCGGTCTCAATCTCTTCCGTCATCACTCGTCTTGCGAACTGCTCACACTTCACTGTCGTCACTCGATGGTTGATCTTCGAAGTGTATGCTGTGAATGTGGCAGCAACATCGTCCATCGGGATGAACGACGAGAACGGCTGGCGTTGGAAGAAGAGCAGGAGAACGCGGAAGAACTGCTTTCCTGGCGTGTACACTCCGTCGTGCATGTTGTACGAGTTTTGGACGAGTGTTTGGAGAGACTCAGAGTGGACAAACACAAACGTGAAGGAGCGAATGCGACAGATTCTGTCGTTGGCAGGATGAGCGAGAGTGAACGTTAAGTTCAACAATCGAGGTGTGCTGTCCGAGCAGAGGCACATTGTTTATCGCTGTTGTCACCAGCTGGTCGGTGGTTTTGAGGAGAAGGGCATCGAAGAACAGAATCCACTGGAATGTCGACAGGCTTTCCATTTGGATGTCGGGAATTGGGAGGATGTAGTTGAAGTCGTGTGCAAACCACTCCCTCCAAACATTGAAGATGTGAGGAAGAGACGAACGATGCAGTGGGGAGCCGTCAAACGCAGAATCATCATGTTCGATCAGTTCCTCCATTTTCATCGCGTGTGACGACTTTTTGGACTGGAAATCTGTTCACTCGCGCGTCTGCTCCAGTTTTGTCTTCACCTTCAATCCTTTCACAATGCGATCCAGAAGAACCTGTTTTGGGAGTTTTTGTTCGGTCTGAGTTGTCCAACAGAAGTCAACATATCAAAAAGTGAACAGCTTCCTCTTCCCTCGGGTTGACCAGAGAGAGATATGGTCGATGGTGCGGTGGGGAGCCATTCTGCAGCTGGATTGAGGGACATCAGGCCGGCAGCTTGGATTATCCCAGACTGGAGAGAGAGTTGAAGTCGTAGGATCTCCGTGAAGAGGCCGATGCGATGAGCGACAGGAGCTGGCGATCATCATCGTCTCAACTCTCTTTGGAAGGGTCAGTACCACTTTTCTCCCTTTCGGGCGTCTTCCTTGCCTGGAGGAGGCTGCTGATGAATCGTATCTCGATGAGAAGATACCCAAAAGAGAAGATGGCAGAGATCTCGACGAAGAGCCAGATGTTCTTCTCCTCCCAATCGTGCATGTTGAGGAGGTGTCTGACCGCATTCCGCCACTCCTACTCAAAGTGGTCCAATCCCATCATCCACGTCGGAAGCTGTTGGAGAGTGGCGTCCATCATGATGTTGGAGATGTTCCGAGTGGAGAGAGGTATTTCATTGCTTTCTGTACTTGGCATGCACTTGTGTATTGGTGAACTTTTTTTTGAGAACTGTTCGCTTGCGATGGCGCCTGTTGACTGTGTCTCAACCTTGAATGTTTTGGCGTAGCAGGGTTGATTGGAAGAGACAAAACACTGCTGAAACCACGGCTAGACACGAATGGACTGGTTGTGTGGGAGTTTGCGGGTGATTTTTGGTGGTTGACGAAGATAGCGACAGTAGTGGTGGAAGATGCTGGTTGGACCGTTGGTGGCTTCGTTCGGACTTGTGAAGGCCCGACCAATGAATGAGTCGGAGCAGGTTGGAGAGAAGATGGCATTGTGGGTGTGAAAGAGAGAATTGGAGTGGGCTTGGTGGGAATGACAGGTGACATCGATGATTTGGTTGGATCATCCACTTTAAGAGTCAGTGTTTGCTATTCAACACTTCCCATTTCATCCGTATCCACTTTGCTGCGTAGTTCGAATACAGTTGAGCTGAATATCACCATTAAAAGAGAGTTGTGAAAGTCTGGTGATCGATCGATGTTTAATCCGTTTGTCTGAGGCATCGAAATCATTGTTTGCTCTACCACTCATTGTGCTGTGGATTTCATAGCTGGTGCTTGGGAAATAGGGTATTGTTGAACTTTCGGGGAGATCAGTGGGTGTTGGACAGGATCACCTGAGGCTCATCAGGAACCGTGTTGTGGAGGACGGAAATTGGATCATTCGGTCTTACAGTCCATTTTGAGGGGGAAAACGTACGAGAGAGGAAGAACATTCCCACGGAAACGCCGAAAGTGGCGAGCGCCCAAACGATCAACATGACGGTATTCAGTCGCGTCTTGTCGTTGCCAACGAATGAACATATCATTCCAATGAGATGGAAGACAGCGACATCAGCAAACTTTGCGAATATAAGGCGTTGGCTGTGTCAGTGAAGATCGGGAGCATGAAGGAGAAGTACAGGAAAAGGGGGAGAGATAGTACGAGGCTAGCGATGGTTAGATATTGGGGGAATCGTCTGAGGAACGTAATGAGGATGGAAAGGGCCACGTTGGTCAACAAGACAACAGTCATTCCGGCTTCCGGTATTTGGTTCTCATTTTTTTCAAGGAAAGGGTTGATCTCAACTTATCCGCGAATTTAAGAAAAATAAAAAAATAGAGCAGTGAGTGACATTGATACGATCACACGAGATGGTGGTTTGTTCCTCAATTTCAATGTCTTCCTGCTGAAGACGGTGTGGAGTCTGTTCAACTGGACTCAAGTTGAAATTATGGATTGATCTCAATCTGAACTCATAAACGAATGCTTTATTGTCATTTTAGCATCACTTGTTCAATAATAACTGGTCTTTCCGGCTGTTTCATTGAAGAATGATAAATCGAAATGGAATTGAAAGCTCGTTCTCGTTGATCACCCCTTTCTTAATTTATTCAAGACCCAAATACCGGAAGCCGGAATGACTGAAGTGTATTGAAGATGCTTGTTTGGTATGTGAAATGGCTGGATAAATGAGGTGATAACAATATAATCAATTCAAACAGCAGGCTTTCTCGATGGAATTGTTGCGTGAGCGACTTAGTAGCTCAATTCCACGATCTCCTTTTCAGAATGGAGGGTGATCAAGATATCTATTCTAAACTCATGAAGAGAAATAGGAAAATACGAGTGGAAAAACAATAGAGATGCACACTGACATTGAGAATCTTCCATATCTCATTTTGTTCTGTCTATTTTAGATTCTGATTTGAGCATGACATCTGTTCCAGACTAATGAAGAGAATTCAACTGAAAAAGTGACAAAAACAATGGAAGTGCAAACTGATAAAGCAAATTGTCCCTTGATAAGTTCTGTCTATTCGTCATTGACAGAGAAAATTTGAGTTGATTTCGTGTCGAGTCGATCTCTCCGACTTTGAAGTTGAAGGAGATAAAAAATGAAGCAAAACTGGACAATAGATGTATTGAATGGAGAACTGACTTCAAATCACGGGATGAGATGTCCAGGAAGAAAAGAGCGGACGAAGACAACCTGACATGGGGAGGAGGATCAGATCAATCGGACAGGATAGGACAGGACATGTCCGATTTGTCCTGTTTTGAGATAACTGCAGAAGTTGGATGAACTAATTGAGAGAAAGTTCCAGTATGAATATAAGGTGCTTGTCCGATTTTGTCCTACTCTGTCCTCTCTTGGGCCGATCGTCCTCCATACTCCTAATTAGGAGTATGTAGGACAGAACCCCTCCAGCTCGTGATTCGCCACCAAATCGGTTTTCACGTAGTTTAACACCATTTTCAACAATTTTAGATGGGGATTAACGAATCTTGAATGATTCAGTTCGCTATAGTGTCAGAAAAAGGCATAGCAAAATTGTAGTTTTGGAATCGTCTTTTCGAGACATTCTCAGGCATGATACCAAGTAAAATGAAGACAAAGAGT
Organism: Blattamonas nauphoetae; assembly: GCA_033064195.1. Taxonomy (NCBI): domain Eukaryota; phylum Preaxostyla; order Oxymonadida; genus Blattamonas; species Blattamonas nauphoetae. The sequence goes on along the minus strand of JARBJD010000276.1, from coordinate 16,441 downwards.
GTTGTACATGCAGAGAGAAGGTGAAATCAGACGAAATAAAGGCATATCAAGCTGGATTTCCGAATCGGACAAGACCTCTGTCCTCTGTCCTCATGATTTGGCCCCTTGTCCGTCCTCTTAACATCATAATCACAATCGAATGAAACTGGTCAATTTTGCATACGAGGTGAATGGTGAGTGACAAGTCCGAAGACACTTTGAAAATTCCTCGAAAAATGATGAAAAACCATGATTTTGTGATGGTCGAAAAAAAAAGTTGGGCATGGGTTAAGTATGTCGGGTTATGTAAAGAGAGTCGGGTTGGAGGTTAAGAGAGTCGGGTTCACTGGGTTAAGTGTGTCGGGTCAGAAAAAGTTAGTCGGGTCGGGTAAAGTGTGTCGGGTTGGCATGAGAACGATGGTTTGGGCCGAAAGTTTGAGGTTGATCATCACATTGAAGTTGGTCAAAGATGACAAGTCATGGCATTCTTCAGGAAGGGACTTATCTCGAATGATAACACCCTCGTCTTGAAGCTCCCTCTGATTAATTTGTGTTACCCGTTCCTTATCACAATTTTCACAACATTTCACGTTTTTGACAGTCGGATCTCCACCTTCGGTTGTTTGAGTTTCGTTTCTTTTCTGAGCAAGTACCCCAGAAATGAAGTTTGAAAAATGAGAATAAAACATCGAATTGACTGATTCGATTCCATATTGACAGAAAATTTTTGTTCCATTCATTCGAAAAAGCTGATCACCTTCAATTTTCATACTTCCTCAACAGAATCACCTCAATTCCTTCTATTCTGATTACAATCCACTTTTTATCTCATCTCTTCATTGTATAGTGCATTTCTCAATTTAGGGAACAGAATCAGGGAACGAAGTGTGAAACTCAAAAATAAGAAGCGAGTAATGAAGATCCTTGGACGCGACTTTTCTGAAAATCCTTAAAAAACAGTTTTTATGGTAAAATTGCTCATCAATGTGTGCTGGCGAGCATTGAAGCAGTTATCGTGTCGAGGATCATGACATGAGATCGATCGTCAACAACTGAACGAGTTTTGAGAATTTTTGAACAATCATACATTTTTACACACTAATCATGTATCTCATTTGTTTCATGTTGATTTGACATATCTTTCCTCGGGTAGTTGCTAGAATAGAGGCAACCCGACTCACTTTACCTCAGACCCGACTCTCTTAACCCAAGCCAAAAGTTGAAATATCAAAAGTTTATATTTCTCAAAACATTCGTTTTCGCGAACATTTCAGGTCAAAATTTTGTCTGGTTATGAAGATACAACGAGATCAACTTTTCAAGTCCATGAGAAAATCATGCTGGGTAATCAAAACTATTTGTTCTGAACCACCTCGGACACTTTATTTATTCATAAAAATGTCATTTAGATAGAAAAATTGTTGAAAAAATGAGAAATCCAGTGTTACTCTACACTTTTGTGAGCCCAAAAAACACGGTTAAGTATAGGCGCAGATCCGATTTTCGCTACACGCAGATCCATTTTTTGGGATACGCGCAGTAGTATAGAAGACGAATAGAGAACCACATTGAAAAAGTGGTCGAAAGCACTCTCATTTGTGATTTATTTCACAGTGACTTCGTCAAAAACAGTGATTTTCTTCATCAATTTAACCCAAAATATTGGAGCAAATTTTTGCACTTTTTCGAAAAATTTGATCACTTTTGTCAATTTTTCTTCAAAAATCAATCCGAACAGATTTTGAAACTCATTCGAAAATCTCAATGACGATGTCGGTCATTGATCAAAACAAACCGGATCAAAATCGGATGAGTATTCGTGGAGATATGTGTCGAACATTGGTCAAAAATCGAAAATTTTTAAAAATATTTTTTGAAAAATTGGTCATATCTCGACAACCAGCAGAGATCCAGACTCGAAACCACTTGCAATCGATAGCGGACGAAAAAATACATCTAGGTAAAATTTTGCAAAAACCATTGTTTGAGGAAGCACGAGATTCTGGTGATTTACAATGGTCCCAGGGTTGCGATCCCTGTGATGGAGCATTCATGCGCTCCCCATCGGCCCGTTTCTGGCTTACTGGGCCGGAATTTTCAAGTTTTTTTAATGGTGCTAGCTTCCTCCTCGTTTTCCGCTGAATCCCTCGAAATTTCATAGTGCTGCAGTCACTACTACGTCTCTCAGGATCCAACTAATCTACTATGACCACGGTCACGGTTATAGTGAGAATTTCGCCAAAAGTACGAATTATGGGGTATTTTCAAAAATGTTGTCAAATCGTCTTCAAATTTCACACAAAGGATGAAGAAATTATGAGAAAACAGAAAAAAATAATTTGGAAAAAAAATTTTCGTCAGGAGCCAAGATCCCATTTTTGACCCTGTATTTGACTGCAGTAAAAATCGACATTTTTCAATTTCGCAAATATTTTCATCCAAGGTCATATCCGATGCGCTCTTTCGATTGCCGCAATTTTTATTGAAATCGGATCGGTGGTTCTCGAGAAAAAATGGTTTCATTTTTCATTTTTTCATTTTTTTTATTTTGTATTAAATGAATCCAACTGCGATGTACAAGGAAAGACGTCGAACGAATGCAAAGCAAGTGTTGATCGAGTCGATGAAAAAGGAGAATTGTGAACTCGTTTCTGATTACATTCACGGGTCAACACCGGTGACGTATGTTCATGAAGGAGTTGAATGGAGGATAAAACCGAAGTTGTGGAATCAAGGTAATCGACCACACATGTCACAACGTCGACACTACACTCAATCGTTTGTTGAGAATGAACTGAAGAAGTACAACTGTGAGCTCGTAGGTGAGTACAAGCAAGTGCTGACACCATTCACATATCGGGTGATAGGAGATGATAAAGTTTACCGAATTCGACTCGATTCATGGTTGAAAGCGAAGAATAAACCACCTTTGAGAAATCAAAAATAATGACGAATCTTTTTTTATTTTTTTATTTTTTAATTTGTAGTAAATGACAACAGTCTCACGTAAAAATGATATTCGACAAATTCAAGAACAATTTCCAAATACGGTTTTCAGATTTGATGATGGTCGAACATATTATCCAAATAGTCCAAACTATCAACATCATTATTCATTTCTCCTTTCAATGCTACGACACCGAGATGTTGAGTTTCCATATCCAACAACAAATCTCACCTTCTCCAACCTTCGTTTGTTTCTGAAAGAAGTGAAAAACAGACGAGAGATGTCGACAGAGGATCACAATGTCATAATCATGGACATGAAAGCACATCCGAGAATAAATGAAACTGAATTGAAAAGGGAAGTGTTCAAAATCACACGGAAACTGAAATCAATTGAGGAGAAATTGGTGAATCACTGGATGAAGAATCTGTTAATTATTCAGAAGAAGAATGAACAAATGGAAAACAGAGAAGTGAAACAATTTGATGGATTCAATGAATGTATTTTACTTGCGGAACCACGAAACAAAACTGCATTTGATTCCTGTTTATTGAAGGCACGAAAGAAGTTCAAAAAGAACGAGGTTGATAAGGTTAATGCTAATGGAAAACCTTATCAGTTGTACTTCCACAATCATTTGAAAACTGTTGAGGAAATCACAATCTTCATCAAATCTGTGTACGACAAAGAGAAGGATCATCCATTCAAGATCAGCATCGATTTTGGAAAGATTGTTGAGAGAAAAGACAAAGATGAGACGCTGTACAACGATTTCAGACCAGAACTGGAGAATTCATCAAAGAGTTTTCCGACGGTGATCAGAAACGAGCCGGATATCAATGAGTATTCCAAATATGCAATCAATCTCATCAAGGAATCACAAGAGAGAACACTGATGGACACAAAGACAATGTTCATAGCTTTCCACTCCATTCTTGTTGCTGTCTACAGATTTCCAGTGGCAGGGAAAGCGAATGCAATCCTTTGTGAACACATCAAAACGAGAAACATTCGGTACATCGATTCCGAGTTCAACATTTGTTTCTTTCAAGCACTATCGTTCCTCACACTTCCTGAAATTCCTGGTAAGAAAATCTCTATCAATATGAGAAACACAGAAGCGTACAAACTGTTCGCAGAATTTGAGAATCTTACACATCTTCGACCACATCAATTAACGGAGCATTTACGAAATTATCCTGGATTTGACATCGCATGTGATATGGAGAAAGCAATGACAAAATTCAACATTACCGTTCACATCTATGAATACGATGAAGATAAGAAACGTTACTTCCTCAGTCAATCGTACATCAACGAGAATGATGATGCAAAAGTTCGAAATGTTCTGATGATTCCATTCACTGCAACGCTTGTTCATTTGATGTACATTGTTGATCCTGAGAAAATCACTGGATATAAACTGTGTCCTTATTGTCAATCAAGAGGATTTCAAGTGAAAGATACAAACTTCAAGAGATACTATGAGAAGCATTTAGCAGAATGCCAAGAACTTGATGGAAAACATGTGAAGAAGATCTCCCTCGATCGTACACCAAGACCATATGTTCCACATATTCTCAACAACAAGACTCATGAATTTCTGATGGCACACAAGAGACAGGACGAATTCAAACCAACACAGTACTACATCACTTATGACTTTGAAACAATGGAAGATCTCATTCTTGACAATCTATTCTCTGATGACAATACTCAATTGATCTCACACTTGAAACCTCTCTCAGTTGCATCAGCAATCAAAACAAAATCAGGAATGAAGTCCATCTACTTTGATCTTCGAGATGGAAAGGATTTTGTGAAGCAATGGATTAGACAACTCTTCAAGTTTGCAGAAACAGTACGAGATGACAACATGTATGATGATCCAGAAATTCCCTCACAAAATGAAGTCAGTGTCATTGGATTCAACAGCTCCAGATTTGACATCAATCTCATCTTTCGTGATCTCGTTGACAAGGACTGGAAAGTCGTGAGCTTTCTTGGATCAACAACGAAGTACAAACAAGTATTGATCAGACACGAGAAGACACAACAAGTTCTTCGATTCATAGATATGATGTCATACACAGGACCAATGACTTTGGATAATGCAGTCAAAGCCTTTGGAGGAAAGACTACTCTTCAGAAATCATTCTTTGCTTACGAGTCATTTGATTCATCAGACTACGACACAGTGCTGAGCAAACAAGAACCATTCTCCAAATATGAATTCTATTCGAGTCTGAACAATAGTGAAATGTCTGACAATGATTATCAACTTTACCTTGACGATTGGAACAAACAAGGATTCAAGAACAGATGGGACTATCTGAAATTCTACAACATCAGAGATGTCGAATGTATGATTGCACCACTGGACAATCTCATTGCTCTGAACTTCCAATACAAAGTGGATATGTTGCACAATCTCTCATTATCAGCGAATGCTTCAGCAATCAAGTATGCTTGTGCCTACAAGGACTTTGATATTGATGCTGACTACAACGAATGTGACGATTCTGGACCAATCAAGATCACCAAACAATACTGGAAATACAAAGTTGAAGGATATAGGTATCAAGACATGAAAGCTCTTCGCAATACTGACAAAAACGTCAATGAATCAGACTACGAATGGTTCGTAAATGAATGTAAAAAATGTTGTTATATTTGCAGAAGCAGTTTCTCACAAGCAGTGCGACCAACGTTGGACAGAATCGACAATGCAAAAGGTCATTCAAAAGAGAACGTGAAGATCTGCTGTGATTATTGCAACACCTACAAGTCAGACAAGGATGAGCATCTCACACGATTGAGAATTCAACTGAAGAAGTACTGTATCTGGAAATCATTACCAATGACTCTGACACACGAACAGACATATCACAAACTGAGAGCAGCAGTGACTGGTGGATTATCGAATGTTCAACACAGACAGAACATCAAAGACGTGACTCCAATCAATCACTTCAAGTTCGAAGACGGTAAAGTCATTTCTAAGGATACAGAACACAAAATGACTCACGTTTGTGGCGTTGATTTCAATTCACTATATCCAAGTGCATTCTCATCAATCAAGAACAAGAACAATCCGTATACTAATCACAGAATGAACATGCCAGGAAGATGCTTGTATACCCTCACAAATGATTCTCAATGTCGTGAGATCATCGAAGACAAGAATCAGAAGACACTATTCGTTGCTGAGTTGAAGGGACACATCGATGAAAAGTACATTAATGATTTCATTAACTTCCCACCAATCTTCAGGAACATTGTGGTCAATACGACAGAAGAGAACATTGGAGAGAAGACGTATTCGTTGATGAAGAAACATGGATTGAAGACTGATGACAAACAACGGAAGCTGACTCAACTCTTGAGCACACACGATCAGTATATGTTCTTTTCGACATACTATCTGTGGTTCCTCATCGACTATTGCCACTTCATTATTGATGATGTAAAGAGTGTGATGGAATTCTCGAGACACGCAGGATTTGAACCATTTGTGACCTCGTTTATGAATGACAGAATTGAGGCAATGAAGGTTGGAAACAAAGGAAAGGAACAATTCTGTAAGACCAACTTGAATGGAAGTTACGGATATGACGGAATGAACACTGAGAAGTACAACTCAATCACAATCTGCAATGAGAAGAGAACATACTTGAAACAGATGATGAAAGGATTTGTAGCGACAAGAGAGATCAATGAGGACAACTTCATCGTGATTGAAGACAGAGAGAAAGCATCATGCAAAACATGTCTGCAAGAAGCAGTGTTCACACTCGACAATGCCAAGTTCTGGAATCTGAATTTCATCTACAACTTCATGTATAAATGCCTAGACATGAACAAGATTCATTTCTGTGAGGGAGACACTGACTCTGCTTACTGGGCAATATCAGGTGATCCGAATGCTGGAATTCATCAACAATTTGAACACGTGATTGCTGACAAAGAATTCTATGATGCTCACAAATATGAATGGTTTCCCAATCCTGAAAAAAGAGTTGATGATGAGAAGAAGTTGTTAGGACTAGCAATTGAGAAGGAAGGTGAACAGATGATCTGTCTTGCACCCAAGTGTTACTCACTTGATGAGAAATGCAAGATCAAAGGAGTGTCTCTGAAGAAAACGAATATCACAAGTGACGATTATGTGAAGTGTCTTAATGGAGAGAAAACAGTGACAACAACATTGAACTTTCAGACGAGAAGAACAAACACTGAGGACAACACAAATGGATTTGAGATAGCTAAAATACAACAGCAGAAACTCAGTCTCAGTGGAATTCATCTGAAGGCAATCGTACTTGAAAATGAATCATGTCCTCCATTCATTCATGGACTGAAAGCAACTGATTACAAAATAAGGCCCTAAGGGGCTCAGACGAAGAACTACGTTCTTAGTTTCAAATAATTCCAAACTTTATTTTTGTAGAAATGGATGATTCCAAAATCATTGCAATTGTCAAAAACCTTGCTACCCACACACAACACCGTCGAAGCTCAATAAGCAATGTCAGAAATGATCCGACTCAAATTTTGCCCGTCTATCATACCAAAGATGGATGGAGAGAGAATGATGCAGATGATTACACATATTTTAATGATTGGTTGACGGGAGATCTATCTCCAAATTTGTCACTTGCTGATGGAAGGAGAGTTGTTCAATTGTTTGTAAACGGATTCACAGGAAAACAGATAGACGAGATCACCGCTGAACGAGCATATCAAGCTTATCAACAATTTTACTATGAAGTCAATCAAATCCATTTTGGACAACCGGCAAGACCTTCGACAATTCCAGAGGAAATGTCCAACTCTCACCGAGAGATCGAAGCCTTGCAAAGGCGAGACTCGACCCCTGTCGGGTTTGATGCCTTGCAAAGGCAAGATAGTTCCACATTGTCATCAATCAGACCTGGGAAGAAGAGACGTTTGAAACTCGACCCCAGTCGGGATCGAAGCCTCGCAGAGGCGAGACAATCACATCATGATTTTCCAGCAAGGGAAAGAAGATTTAACGAAGATATATTTCTGACGATTTCACAGGTGCCGGACATCGTGTCAATGAATCCATCAGAGGTGACACGATCGGAATTAACCACTCGTCAAGTCCTTGATAAATTGGAAGTGATGAAAGGATTATTTGATCATCAACAAAAAGACAATTCAGAAGATGAACAGATCAAAGCTGAGAATTCAATCATGGATAATCAACAGCGAATGGAACAATTCATTTCAAAACAGATTGTCGATTCGAAGATGATGAATCGTGACTTGTTTATTTTATCACACATACCCAGAGCTGTTGATAGTGATGACACAGATTTCATTCTTGCTCATCCCAAACAAATCCCATATGGTGGACGATCATTTCAAGATTGGTACGATGAATATGTTCACAGATGGACTCTAGCAAATCCAAAACAAACAATGAACTTACGGGAAAAACAACGAGCAAATATCGCCAATGGATTGCCGAAGACAGCAAGACCGGTGGAAAAAATATCATATCCTTTTCGATCAAAAATGCAGTTCATGTCGAAGGCAATCAATGGTGATCCACACCAGACATCAGACAGAAAGGTTCCTCAGAATTGTGATCGACCCTATTTCTCACCGAAGTCAGGATCCTGGGAAATTGATCTCGTTTTCATTCAGTCACCAACGTCGAAAACAGTACTGCAGATCTACCTCTTTGCCATTAATATCAACACCAAATACTTAATAGTAATTCCTGTACTGGACAAATCATGGAGCAAAGTCAAGACGGCAATCAACGATCTCATTCATCATCGTGGAGTTCATGTCAACAACATTCGTGGTGATGGAGAATCTGCTTGGACTAGTGGAGAAGCATCAACGTATTTTAAGCAACAGAAAGTCAGTACATATTTCACAAGCTCACCATTCACAAATCATAATCGAATTGTCGATCGAGTGATCAGGACAATCAGGGATGGATTCCAAGACAATGCGACACAGATGGCAAATCATTCATTGATGAATCAGATGGTGAACTATTACAACGTGACTCCACATCGAGCGTACTGGAACAAGTTCACTCCACAGCAAGCACAAAACAATCGTGAAATTGAAGCACTGTACATCTCCAGTTGTGAAGAACAATTGAAGAACATCCAACGACAACAGACGACACAACTACTATGGCGATACAAACCAGGAAATATATTGTTGATTCATCTAGATTTAAACAAAACTGCTGCCAAGTTTCAGAAGAAGCGAAGGCAGTTTCAATTTGTGGGACAATTCATCGAATACAAACACGGCAATGTCGTGGCATCATTACTGAATGGACTCACCAGTTTGTCGAATGTGGTGTACGTTCCTATTCAACACACGAAATATCACGCTGCTTCCGTCGATGATTTGTCACCAGAGTTCATTCATGAATTTAATTTGGTGTAGTTTCGAAATTGTTTCAGAAGTTTTTATTTCAGTGAAATGACATCACTGAAAATATTAGAACCGTTTGATCCTGAACAGAAAGAGTTCACAAACATTCACGACTTTCAGAGATATTTGGAAAAGAACAGAAAGGAATTGAATGAATTGACGACTCAAAAACTAAATCGGATGATTCAAATTGATGGATACAGAATCACAAAAATAAGAGGTGAGATAGCACTTAGGAAATCAAGTCATGAAAGCATAGGTGAATCCTCGATTGATCAGAGATTATCAGACATTGAAGAATCAATACGAACGTTAACTGATAGTTTCAGGATGAGGCTTCGAAGTCTTGACGAGACAATTGGCAATCTTATTCAGGAATTAACGGACTCGTAGGCAAGCACCATCTTTGTTGATCTCAGTCAGTGCAACTCCATCCGTATTGTATCGAAGAATGATTGCTTCACATTTCTGTTTTCGTTGATAGACATTCCAGAAGTGTCGAATGTCAATTGGTGAGTTCAATTGAGGATAGACTCGACTGATTCGTTCTTTGTTGAATCCTCCAAAGATCCACATTGAATCGATATTAGACTTCATGTCTGCTGACAAACTGAAGAGCTCATGCATCGTCAGAAAGAATGTGAATTTCGGTTGTCGATTCTCCAATAATAAGTCCATCATTGTCATTCTATTTTTGGATGTTCTCCGTTCACCTAGGATTCTACGACAGTCATCAAGGAGGATAATCGTTTGGAGATTCTTCACTGAGAAGTCATCAATGTAAAGTGAGTCAAAGAGATTCTCTCTGCATTCATCTGTGATTCTGTTCTGCCATTGATTGTCAATGATTTCTTCGTATGCAGCTTTTGATTGAGAGAGTTCCAAGAGAAATGGTAGTGCTTCATCGTATTTGACTTTGACATAAGGAACGTTCAATATTGGTTTGAATTTGTCGAATGTTGGATCAATGTTCTTATCAGTGACGAAGACAAACAAATGAAACAGTTCATTCCTGACATTAACGCTCTGTAGTTTGGCAACCTCTCGAAGAGCATTGAATGTCTTTCCACTTCCTCTGTTTCCAACGAGGACATTGACACTGTTGCGATTGAAATTCAAGTCTGGATGAATCTGTGATTGGACTTCATGAGAAACATTTCTGTTTGATGATTCACTTAATTTTGCATTCACGTATGCTGTAAGAGATGGTGTTGATCTTTTCATTTTATGATTTATCTGCATTTAAAATAGTTAAACGGATTCACTGAATCCGTTAACGCACAACTTGTTTGTGTAGTTTTCATTTTTTTATTTTGTATGAAAACAACATGACTGAAAAGATAAAGTTCAATCCACCACAAAAGAAAAGCACAGGCGAAGAGACCGAAAATGAGATATGAACAGGCAACCAGAGATGCGATGAAACAAATCTTTGCTGATGATGACATTCGCACAAAATTCAATTCTGCACTCAGTAGTTATCCATCGGCATTGGAATATATTGAACGAACTGGACACAATTGGGAAGTAAAATAGAAAAATATGGTAATGTTCCTGATGTGATGGTCTACGACAAAGAGACAAAAGATCTGATTGCCGCCAATGGTTTCATGCTTGCACCGTATCACAGTCGACCTGTCATCGAAACATATTATTCAATGAATCCAACACCAGATTCACGTCGTCAGACATCATATTCACAATTTCGTCAAGATAACGGAAGAAAAATCAAAGCTGTCCATCAGAATTTTCTCAAAACTGGTACATATGAAGTACCCTCAACATATCACGACATTAGTTACTCAGAAATGCAAGAACAACGATCAAAACAACCTTATGCAATCATGAAGAAAGCCGTTGGTGCATTCATGAATGAAACTTTGAAGGTATATCGTGCAAGTCGAGAACACCCTGCAGATGTCAGCAGCAATGTGTTGGATAATATGGTTTTCAATTCCATTCAATCAAAAGTTGCGGCGCGGATGTGGGATCAATGGCTTGAAGACAATGTTGAAGGATTCATTAGTTCAAATTCAGATCATCAGAGATTAAAAACAAGAAAAGCTTTTAAGGAACAGATTCATCCACAGTTTCTCGAAATCATTGAGAGCACAGAAGATTTGAATACTTTCCTGGGTCGACATACTACTGACATCTCAACACTTGTGAATCAACTGACGCGTGAAGCATATCAAACAAGAACTGAAGACATCGGTAGATTCCAAAGGATTACATGCCTGAATATGCTCAATACGCACATTTGGTCAAGACCATGGGAGGAAGCAGTTAATTAAAACGTAATCTCAATTTTTATTTTTATAGAAAGTGATGCAACCAATTCTCAGTTGTCAATTTACGAAACATACGAGTTCTTCTTCAGTACCAACGTCAATCACCAACAATGTCATCATCGAAGATCGAAGCAAAGCCGGTGTAGATAATAGAGGGTCAAAGATGGAGATGGATCGGGTTGGCTCTGAACCTGTAGTCACTAATGAACGAGATAAATATGACCCGCCACCAATGGCAGATGTTTATCCATCAGCACCAATCCAAAGCCGCTCAATTCCGCTTCGTGAGTACACATCAAATATTTCAGCATTCAAAGATCAACTACTGCTTGTCTACAAGAATGCATTTGCATGTGAAAAGAAATTATTGAATAATCTCATTGAACCATCGAAGAAACTGATCACAAACCAAAGTGATTTATGTGCACTGATTGCGACACTGACAGGAATAATCGATGTCGTGATCGAATTGGATGATTTGTCAACAAAATGTTCATGCATTAATTCTCTCCCAATCTTTCGAACCATTTTCAAGATCCTTGTTGGAGGAAAAGATATGAGTATCGCTTACAACGAAGCTTACAACACCATCCTCAACTATGGCATTTCATTGACGAAGGCAATCCCCGTTAGATTGAATAACGAATCATTTGATTTTAACAAATAAGATTTTTTATTTTTACTAAAATGGCACCAGGAAGTTTCAACAAACTCAAAATATCGGCAAACAATTCTTTCAATTCATCAAACCATTAGCACCCTCATTACTTCAAGTCGGAGGTGGATTGCTGTCACAAACCAACAGTAAATTTGGACAAACTGCGGAGGAATTCTTCAAGGATTAGGAGGAATGATGGACTCCTATCAACAAAGCAAGGTAATGAATCAGTCACAAAAGCCACAACGACAGGACATCTCAGATCAAAGATCAAATGATTGTCTCATGAGGCTTCGAACCCTCACAGGATGAGAGATTATGAACCGCCACGAAATGCTCGATACTCCAATGATGACATACCACAATCGTCAAATTCAAAGATTCAATTCAAAGGTTTATAAAAAATAAGTGAATCTAGTTTTTATTTTTAGTAAAATGGCACCAGGTTGGTTATCAAAATTAGCAGGAGTCGGCAAAACCATTCTCAGAATTGGAGCTCCATTTTGAATCTCATCCCTTTGTTGGACCAGTGATTTCCAAGATTGCACAGACAGGAGTGGAGATGATACCAGATGTGAAATCGGATCAGCAAATCCATGCAGAAAAGATGGCACAATATGAGCAAGCAATTAATGAAGGAAATGGTTCACTCAAAACAAACTCAGAGGTGAAATACTGAGACTGGAAGAAAGTTGAAACCGAAAGCGAAACGAAGTTGAAAAGGAAATAAGTAAAAGGACTTTTTATTTTTGATAAAATGAACTCACATTACTCATCTGACAAACAAAAGACATGGAGCATCAACATTGACTGGAAACAGCACCGGATCAATAAAGTACACCAGAGATGATATTGGTCAAATCCAACAGCAACTAATGTCAGAACATCATGTCAATTTCCTATTGAACGATGGCGCACACTGTACTTCGATCGAAGAATTGAAACCATCGGAGAATTCAAGATTCTACAAAGGACAAGAGATCATCATTCCACTCACTGGTAATCAGGATATTTGTCAAATCGATGATTCATTCATTACTTTCACTATGACAGCGACATTGAAAGTCAACAATTGGCAAACTACAGCTGGAAAAGTTGGATCGTTCATGAATGAGAGAATGTTCATCTTTGTTGGACTCCAAACATTCTGCATCCATCTTTAGTAGATTCACAGTTCTTCACAACAATCAAAGAATCACTCGCACAGCAAACAATGATGTCTCAATGGAGTCTCACATCTACAATATGATCAAACCGAAGAGTCAATTGGAGAATCGGAAAACACTCTCATACGCCGTGGCAAAATGCTTGGAATCACGATGAATCGGTTGCCGGGGTGTACATTCCACTATCGGATTTCACAACAACGTCTGGCGCTGGTGTTTTCAAAGACACCATTGACGTACCGATTCGTGTGTCAATCAACCTTGAAGATCTTCATTTTCTCAGGAATGACTGACTACAAGTCTTCGGTGATTTGAAATTGAGTGTATACATCAATGAGAATGCATTCGTTTGTTGTCCAGTTAATCCTGAACTGACTTTCAAAAATACTCTATCATCAAATGTAAGGACTAAAGCAGCACCGCCAATTAAAACATCAATTGCCGATTGCATAAACATCGTCCATTCTTTCTGAACAATCTTGTCACATCATGCACAAAGAATTTCGTTCAGGATTGGTCAATCATTTCTGCAACCAACAGTGACTCAAGACATCTACTTTAATTCCGCTGGCGTGGTAGCTACTGAACCAGAATATGTAGATCAGTACATTTCTCTAAACATCACTGATTATCGCGTTGATGACGTTTATTGCATGAGTGCTGGATACAAAATGAAAGAAATCGCGAAAGAGAGTCTCAGGAAGATGTACACAAATCGTCCAGGAACGATCCCAGCAGAGAGAATATCATTCTATCCATTTCAGAAGACCCGACAGCACAAGGAATTGATTGTACTCAACAAATGGTTCTCACTAATGCAAAGGATATTATGTTACTGTTTCGTCACTACGATAATGAAGTCACCTGTTTCCACAATCCAATGCAGAAGGATCTTCGTGTGAATCTACTCAACAAATACTATCCGGATAATCCGACAACCACTATTGGAGCTCGCTTTATCAGTTCGCATTCAACTCTCAATCTTGATTCATACCTAGCTGTACCTGATGATTTGGAGCGATCATTAACAGATTCTCTCGTTGAAGATAAACTCAGAAATGATATGAATTATCCAAATGAAACAATGACAAGAGTGCGTCCGATTCATGACAATACTGACTTCCTTCTATGCTTCTCAACACAAAGAAGTGGATGTCCAACAAACTGTAATGATTCCATCAGTTCCAAAGGTCAGAATGTTCCTGTCACTTTGAGATCACAACCAATTTATCAAGGTAATCTTGACACATACTACAATGTGTACAATCCAAGTCAAAGTGGTGGTGATATGACAACATTTACTCATCCTCCAGCACCGATTCTAGCAACAACTGCCACAACGTGGTGGGTCTACGATTCAACAATGACGTTCCTATTGTTGAGTATTATCCAAATCACACACTGAAAGCGTTGCACAAAGATTTAGGAATTATCCCAAATTGAAAAGTCTTGCCAACGAATTGTATTTTTATTTTTCTATAAATGAGAAGCATAAGAGCAAATCAATCAAAACCAACATCGACACTAATTGAGCAAATCGAAGTGCAATCGTATCTCCGAAACAATGGGATTCAGAACCACAAGTTTTCAATTCAGGAAGTGCATCCAACAAATCCTCCCATGCCATGCAGAATAGGAGATGATTGAAGTTCCATTGTTATGACGGCCATGATGTGACTGACTTTTCGAAGAGTCACGAATTGATCTCACAATTACTGTACCAGTGACTAAACCAAGAGATACAACACCGATTGAAGAAGCTGGATTGTATGGAATGTTCTTCGGATTCAAATCATCATCAGATGCAATTCGAGATATGAGACTCGTTGATAGTCAAGGAAACATCATTGACAATTCACTTCAGAATAATCATGTTCACGAGTCATTTCTGTATCACATTCAAGTCAAGAAGAAAAAACATGAAGCATGCTACAGTCTTTGGGAAAATGTTCAGAGAATGGATCACAGTCTGTGGATTCTACTACACTCCATTATATAAGAGATCTCTTTACAGATACAACCACCACACGATTCCACTGGATTCCTTTGTGAATCTCCTTCCACTGAGTACTTTTGATCAGTATCCAAATTCAATCTTTGGTAATCTTCGTTTGAGATTTCATTTGACAACTGATTCACTCGTGTATTGTCCGATTCGACCATCAACTGTCATTCGAAAATCACTTCAAGATTCATCTGATCTTGGTCCTACATCGGCACAGAATGAGTAGGTCAATCTCGAATGCAATTAATGCATGACGGAGAATTCAGCGTTTTAACTCAAGAATTTACCAAATAGGAAATCCAGTTAACCAATACAATGAGTTTTCAAATCAATCAACAACCGAGCATATTTCTTTTCATTTCTTCCACTTCGACAGTTCTCAATTCATCTGTGGACAAAGCCTCTTCAATCTGCTACGGATATGAAATGACAGAAGCAACAAAACAATCGCTGATAAACACATATTCAAAGACTTTGTATGTGCTCAAAGCAGAAAGAATTGACACTCAATCATTTCAATCAAAAGCAAATGCCATGGGAGTGAGATCAAACATCAGTATCAAACTCAACAATCTCATGAATCTAATGTGCTTATTCCCGATAGACCAAATGAATGTACTGTCTCAGAAAATCTCACTATTGGTCAATCTGAAATGCTTGGACTAACTTTCCTAATTTCCCAATGTCAACCATCTCACCTGAATTTATCAAATGATGATGGTGAATGGTGATTTCATTGGTTGTTCGGCAACACAAGAGTTTGAAAATTCCATTTGTGAACCTCACCATGCCAGTTGATAGAGTAGGCTTGAGAAGAAGAGCAGCAACAGATGCAACTTCATTCACGTTTATGGTTCCAGATAGCAGAATCAGCTGGTGAAGAAGGTACTCTAACAGCAGAATCAATCAACATTGTGTTCAGAGGAAACCCAATCAGTCAGTAATTTGATGCATATTTCTTAT